>PVJA010007544.1:25176-68148 GCA_004027025.1 Myocastor coypus | reverse complement strand
GGGCAGAGGAGGGGAGGGGAGAGGGGAGAAACAAAGGCCCGTGTGGCACCTCCGCACCGGAAAGATAGAGCGTTCCCAGAAGCAGACAGGCCTGAAGACACCGAGCTTAATTCTAGCCCGAGAGCCTGAAAGACGGCATTCTTGGGGAAGGCAAAGCCAAGGGCTTCTCCTTGTGTCGCTGCATGTCCACACAGGTGGCAGGTAAATCTCCGATCATGTAAGTTATAAGGGACGCTTGCTTCAGTGTACCACACGTGTTCCCAAGAATTCTGTGTAAGGCTTGGTGAGAAGTCCCCTTGGAAAACAGCCACTGTGCATGAAGGGAAACTTGACGAACAGCAAGCGCGCACGGATTCAACAGATATTCTGGGCCTAGGACAATAAATCCAAGTGACAAGAACCCTTGTCCTCCGGAAGTTTCTGTGCCGCTAGCTAGCAGGGTTCACAGCATCCTCAGAACAGCTAGAGAAGCTTATTGCTCCTGCTTTGCAGGTGAGGAAACAGATTCTGCACCTCTCCAGTGGGAGCTGTTAGCTATCAGCTGCTCTACTTTACCACATTACCTTCTGATAACAACAACAGTGACCATGAGGAGAACAGGCTCTCCTGAGGGTCAGCACACACCGCGGTGCAGATGAATAGGTGCCTCCCTGCCTCTGGCACCCTGGCTGCAGCCCACTGCGAAGCCAGCCCATTGCCTTCCAAGTGCCTGGCAATAGCAGCCCCTCATTTATCCGAAATGTATGCATCAGAGAGGTGTCAAGCATCAGACTCCTTCTCATGGCTATCAAACAAGACACAGCCTCTGCCTCGCGAGGGGTCCAGCAGGACGGATAACCTCCACGTAAGTGGCCCTCGCGACACAGCCTGATAAGGCTGAGACAAAGGTTAGCCTGGGAGGCTCAGGGCAACGTGAAGGACACATAAACAGTCTGAGAGCAAGCGGTGCTGACCCAAGCCGAGTCTTACCCAGGCAGGTTGGCCTGACTAAGCAAGGACAGGTGGGTGGGAAGGGGCTGAAGGGCCTGTATCAGAAAGTGACATTTGGGGCATGGAACAGTGCAGGGTTTAAGGAGACGGAAGTATTTTGGCAGGAGAGATGGAGTGTGAGAGAGACGAGCCCAGAAACTGACTGTGCTTAGCGTAGTGCTGTGTAGATGTAGGGGCTCTCAGACTGGGGAGAGCTGCGCAACCTAGTTCATAGATCTTGGCCAGCACTTAATTCAAAACAAGGAAATAATAGGACGGAAGGAGATAGGACCGAGTAGAAGATAGCAGGCAGAGCACGCAGGGGAAAAGTTGGCAACGCTTCATAAAACACGGGAACATGTGGACAAGAAATACAGAGGCTCCTGAGTCCTGGTGAGAAGCTGAGGGCCGTCAACCCAGTCCACACCTGTGGCCCACGCAGGTGCCCCGGGGCCTACGGGCTCCCTGCCCCTTCTGGAGACAAGGGGGGGCCACACTTAATCTCTTCTGCATTCCACAGTCCACGATCAAGAGAGGCAAGAGCAGGAAATGAAGAGAACAAAGAAAAAGGCTCTGCACGTGTCCCGGCCCCCGGCCAGGCACGGGGCCATCGCGCACGGCAAGCCCGGACCAATGAAAACAGGAGCTAAAGAAGCGCAAGTCTCAAGGGTTAGACGGATAGACGCTCGTGTCGCGGGATTTCTGATAAGCAGTGCGCATTTCCATTTTATAAAACGAGGAAAAAGGATGTGCACCCTGAAGAGGCAGAGGATTCCAAGACGGTCTGGGGCTGATGAGGAGTTCTGGGACTCGGCTCTGTTTTCCACCAAATGAGTCACCCAGGTACGAAGCCAGGGCACGGACATGAGTCACGGGCGCGCCCTAGGCTGCACCTCCATCCCCGTGGCCTCTGCAAAGGGCCGGTCCCCCAGCTCCTCTTGGAGCTGGTCCTGCACCTTCTCCTCCAGTTCCGCCTCTCGCTGCTCTCCCTGCTATTTGGCTTCTTCCTTTTATTGCGCTTTATTTTGTGCCTGTCGTGTTTTCTTCTTTTGGTCTGATCATCTTGAGTTAGTTCAGAGTTAAATAAAGTGTCTACAAAACAGAGTTTTAAAAAGAAAAAATATATAAGTATTGTCTCTTTTCTGTCACTGAAGTATAAGAGTCTGAAGGGCAGTCAGCAGAAGTGGCTTCATAAATTCTTCTTAGCTAAATTATCCAGCCAATCTGGGTGACAAAGATGGAACAAACTGGTCAAGACAAGTGAGGTTCACTCTGGGCTTCAGTTACCTCGGTGTCCAATATCAAGAGAATTAATCAGAAGAGTGTGTCTTGTGGGTCCGTGTGCACGTTCATCTGAGAATAAACAGAAGCCGATGCTGGAAAGGACAGGCTCTCGCCGAAGCCCTAATGACTTCTTCTCGGAGAATATTTAGCTCTTCTCGGTGCTGTAAAAATAGCTCCTCTATTGGGAGAAGCTGACATAGAGTCACAAACTTTTTGAACTTGGAAGAAATCTTAGCAACTATTTGGTCCCGAATTTCTCAACTGGTTTCCCATGCATGAGAAGATAAAAATATCGCACACCTGGCTTTTATGCAGATTTAAGAGGCCGCCTGATGAGTTTCTATGTTTGTTTGGCTTTTTTTCCTCATGGGCTAAGAAGATTTTGTCAAAGTTAATTTTCTCTGGTTTTTGAAGGTGCTTTTCTTTTACTTGTGTGTTTTCAAATAAAATACAACGGTGAACTCGCCATCTGAAGCCACATTTGCAGAACTTGGGAGTCGCCAATGCAGGCCATGCCCCCCCCCCTTTATTTTTACAGAGACTGTGAATGCAGACCAGAAAAGGGGAGAGACGCCAGCCCAGGTTCCAGCCTCCATTAACCTGGTGCAGCTTGTGCAGGGTAGGGGGCACATGCGCAAGAAACACCCAGCGTGACCACCTTAAAAATACCCAAAAGGAGAATGAGTAAAGACGTGAGCGGCACCAGGCCTGGCAGTGCGCGCCGGGAGTCCCCACTGAGGCTGAGGCCCGGGATTGCTGCCAGGTCTAGGCCAGCCTGGGCTGCAGAGTGAGCTCAAGGCCAGCCTGAGGCCCTTCTCCAAAAGACCAAGAAAGAAAGAAAGAAAGAGAGAGAGAGAGAGAGAGAGAGAGAGAGAGAGAGAGAGACAGACAGACAGACAGACAGAGACACAGAGAGAGACAGAGGGAAGGAGGGAGGGAGGGAAAGGGGGGAGGGGGGGGAGCGGCAAGAACTCTCTGGCCCCCTGTACCGAGGGAGCCTTGCCAGGGGACTTCAGAATGTGCCCTTCATTTCCATCCTACTCGAGTCACTGTGCCAGGAGGCCCACAGCAGATGCCTGCTGCACATGAGCAGAGGGACATTTGTCCAGACAAGTGGGGTCAGAACAAAACCGCTTTGCTCAGGGTCCAGTGCCCCTCCCTGTTTGTCCGCCTCACCTCAAGGACCTTGGAAAAGGTCATTTTCTGAGGCTCCAGTGTTTGCACGAGAAGCCCTGAATCATCCTGTGTCACAATCGGAACCATTAAGCCAAACGCCATGTCATCCCAAACAGGTTATTACGGGAGGGCTGGGCCGCTGGGTCACCGGGATCCTCGGGCTGGGTTTGTTTTCCACTTGTCCCCGGGGAGCTCAGCCCTTTGCAAACATCAGTGCTTAGAGCCACAAGGACGTAGCTTGACTTCATTCAGACTTGCTTGGAAAGGGCAGAGAGAGAACAGAACTACAGAGGCCACTTTTCAGATTGTGTCATTTAGAGCACCTCAGGGAGGGTCGGGCCTGACCGAATCTGCAAGCAGGAGGAAGAGGCTGAGCTGCGTCTCCCTGGGCCTCACCACAGTGAGCCGTGTGCTGCTCAGGGGGCTGCCCTTAGGCCTGGGTGTTCCGTGGCCAGCAAAGTGCTGGAGCTCCGCTTCCGCTCCACAGCTCACCCGCCTCTTCAGCACAGACGCCTCTGCACTATGCCATTCCCCAGCAGGCTGGCACAGGGCACTCTCTGGGTCTGTTTCGTCATTCTTACAATACCCATGCAAAGCTGGTACTGCTAACTTCACCTTCCAACCCTGCAGGTAGGAAAGCTATGATTTCTAGCCAGAGACCTCTGTCTCCACAGAATGACCCACCTTACACTGCTCTAGAATCAGTCCACATCATCCTGCTGCTTCTTGGGAACAATGTGTGACCTTGAGCCCTGTCTCTATTTCCTTACCTTCCTGCTTGGACAGGCAGTCTCTGCCTAAGAACCACTATTCTGGAAATACTAACATAAAGCGCCAGTGGGCACATGGTAAGCACTCAAGTGGTAAATGGGTTCTATTATTATGGTGGTGACAGCTAACTTTAGGAGTTCATTTAATTATTTGGATCTTAACATAGAAAGGAGAGGAGCCAAGCAATTAAAGGACATTTGTTTAGTGCTTCTAAGACTTTTATACAAGAATCAACCCACCCAGGGATTTATTTAAAAATGTCAGTTCCTGGGTCTGGCCTTGCAGATCTCTCCAATGCTTGGAGACCTGTAAGGGTCCATACAATCTTCTGTTACTGAAAAAGCCTGGGCACATCACCCGAAAGTAGGTCATTATCATGACCTTATCATTTGTAAATCCACAATTAGGCTGGACAGTTAAGATGCCCAAGTCTCCTTGGCCTTAGTCATCTGGAATTTCTTGTAAATATCAAATCTCCATTCATAATTACATGGTGGGAAACACTGGGCCATTCTCAGTCCTTAGGGCCAAGGAGCTTTTAGGCTTGGTCATAGGTCACAGTGCACATGATTTCAGGGGGGATTCTACCAGGGCAGGTCACCAGGCCATGAAACAGCCAACAAGGTATAGTGTTCCCTGGAACCTGGTCGTTTTCAAAAGCAGGACATATGAATACAACCCATCAGTTCTCTTGTCACCCTAAATGACTTGGTGGCTCGTTTTGGGAAGACTGAAGAGTGGAAACCAGAGCAAGGAAATCCCTGTGCTTTCTGAGTACAATCTGTAGAACAGTGTTGCATGTACAACAACTTGATCTGAAGATGACATCTGGCTGTCTGCGAGAATCTGGGGACACCCCACCTTCTCCTGGTGTTCTGGGAGGCGGGGGAGGAGGATCTCCACTTCCACTGGACAACTTGGCAAATTAGTGAAGTCTTGCCTTAAAATTTTATAAAAGCTCATGTTGAAAAAGGTCTGGGCACTTGGGTTGTTTCCAATATTTAGCTATTAAGGGGCAGGGATATAGCTCAGCAGCATAGTCACCTGCCTGGCAAGTGCAAGGTCCCAAGTTCAATTCCCAGTTCACAAAAAATAAATAAGGGTAAAAATCTAGCTATTACAAACTATATCACTATAAACATGGGTGTGCATATATTGCTGTGGTATGATGCTTTTAACTCCTTGGGGAAAATGCCAAGAAGGGGAATAGCCAGGTCAAATGGGATCTCTAGTTTTTTGAGGAATCTCCACGCTGATTTCCATAGTGGTGGCACCAGTCTATACTCCTGCCAACAGTGGAAGGACGAGTCCTTTTCCCCACAGACCCATCAGCATTTGTGTGTGTGTGTGTGTATGGTACCAGGGATCGAACTCAGGACCTTGTGCTTGCTAGGTAAGCACTTATTCCTCTGAGCTATCTCCCCAGCCCTGCCAACATTTGTCGTTGGTTGACATTTTGCTAACAATCATTCTCCTTGGGGTGAGATAGAATCTCAGTGTTGTTTTAATATGCACATCTCAAATGATCTCACAAATGTATAAATGAGCCTTTTATATATAATGGAGTACTACTCCATCTATCCTTCTTCAGGGATAAACTTCAGATATGTATTGCTGAATGGATGGACTTTGAGGCCATACTCCTAAATGAAAGAAACAGGACACATGTATGTCAATAGCTCATGGTTTCACTGCTATGAAGAACTGAAAGCACAACTAAGAACCAAATTGTGTAAGAGGTACAGTGAGATGAGGAGACATCGTTCAAAAGGAAAGGGTACTGGGGGGAGGAGGGAAGGAAGGTAAAATAAAAAATAAAGATAAAATGGGAGCAATGTTTTGTAAAGGAGGGCAGGAAGGGCTAAGGGAGGGTAGGGGAATGGGAGGAGGAAAAGACAAGGTAAGGTAGATCAGGGACAGATACAAAACCCCTCCAAAGAATGTGAGCATGGCGTGGAACGTGAGCATGGCGTGGAACGTGAGCATGGCGTGGAACGTGAGCATGGCGTGGAACGTGAACATGGCGTGGAACATGAGCATGGTGTGGAACGTGAGCATGGTGTGGAACATGAGCACTGCATACACATAAAGTGTGTGGATAAACTTAATCAAGGTCCAGAGGACGTAGCTCCGTGTGAAGGCCCCGAGCGCAGTGCCCAGGATGGCCAAAATCACAGTTTCTGCAGTTGCGTTGTCTCTACCCCACCCTCTCCACTTGCCAGCTTGCTAATCTTAGAAAACTCGTTTACCTCCCTAAGCCCCAGGCTTTCCTCTCTGCACCATGGAGACAGCAAGCCCTGAGCCTGGGCCCTCCTAAGGAACTCCTGCTCCCCGGTTGCTCGCTCTCACTCTGGGCCTCTGTCCAAAGCTTCAGGGACCAGTTAAGATCGCGCACCTCTTCTTCACCAATGAGGCTGAGACAGCGGCTACCTCTTGGGCGGGGCAGGAACCCTCGAAATGGAGAGCACGAGCTGGCCACCTGGGGTCGGTTGGGACGGAGCCTCCCGGGGTGCTCTTGAGTGTGCAGCTAGGTACCATCCCTCTGCGGATGCCCCGAGTCCCCTCTGAGCCGGGGGCAGGGTAAGCATGGGGGAGGAAGGGCCCTGTGTCCACTTTGAAAGTGGCTTCCTGAAGTTCTCAGACAGCAACGGTGTGAGGACACGTGGTCATTGCTGCGGCCCCTGGCAATGATCTCTGGCTCCAGGCTGAGTGCGGGGGAGGCCAAGCCCCTCAGGTACCACCGCTGACCCAGATCGCTGCGGATCTGCCTGTTCTGGTGTTAGATTCACTCAGTACTTCAGATTTCACATCTTACAGGAAGTTCACTGTCCGGAAGTCCCACTGCTTCAATATTTCTCTCACTTCTTCTTTTTGTCCCCATCCCAATTTGATATATACACTAAAGTATGAAAGAGCATTAACAAAAGGGGAAACATTTCACCTCTCCATATTAAAAAAAAATAATACAGTGGTTTCTCCTTTGTCTTAATATAACCCAAATGCTTCCCGTAGCCCTTAGGACCTCCCCGATCAGGTCCCCGCCTCACTCCACTTGCTGCTCCCAGACCTCTTCCCCAAAGACACCATTTCAAGGCTCTCACGGCTTCTTATTTGCTGCCTGGAGCACCTCCCCCCGCCACACACACCCTCTTGACCTTCAGTGGAACTGCACCCCCCTTGGACAGGCCTCCTGCGTTTCCCGCCCAACGCTCCTTCACACCCTGTCTTGCTCTTTCGCTGCGACCTCTTGCTAGCGCTTGGGGCCTGGATGCGGAGTGGTCGGCGGACTTCTCACCAGTGACTCTGGCTGGCTGCAGAGCGCACCTGCTGTCAGCAGCAGTGGGGGCAGGAGCGCGTCCTGGCGGGGCGCCTCTCCCTCCGCGGCTCCACCCTTGGCTCCCTGCTTCCTGGCCACCGTGACGACAGCAGCAGTCCTCTGCCAGGCCCTTCTACCACATCCTTCCTCCGTTGGAAGAGCCAACCCTGGACCCAGTCCGCTAAAGCCGTGAGCCAAAATAAAGCTCTCCTCCTGTAACCTGTGGCTGCCATGGAATATTCTGTCCCAGGGACAGCAAAAGTAATGAAGACACTGTCCTTCAAGGCACTTGAGTGCTTATTTATCCTCGCTCTCCTCCTTGGTTAAAAAGGTTAGCTCCATTTCTGTTTGATTTACCATGCCTTAGCAGAATGCCTGAGATCCACATGAACACTTTCTCAACAAATGAGCAAGAAAATTAAAGACTTAGGCTGCCTTTGAAGTGCGATCCCGAGCAACCAGAACCTTGGAGCTACAGCAGAGCTTTGACCAACCCGGCTTACAGAGTTGGACCCTACAAACTATTCTCCCAGTCCCTGGGGCCAAGTGCTGTGATGAGCCGGGACCTGCGACTGCAGCTTGGTCCTGTCTTCCTCGAGTAGTCACAGACTCCAGGCCTCCTCCGTGAACTCCTCGCTCTGGCTCAATCCCTAAGCTGGCTCCAACCCGAGTTCAGTGTCGCTGACAAGGCCCTTTTCCAAGTGTCCAGCCTGCATGATGCCCGCAAAACCTACAGCACTGATCTGTGCCTGCCACTCCAGGCTCTGCTTCAGGGAACGGAGACAGATAGGCCGCTTCTGGCAGTCAGCATCTTGGCAGAAGGACCTGCAGAAGGACCTGCTAGGCCCCGCGGAGGAGTGACCCTCAGAATCTGAGGTCCTGCGAGCCCGCAGACAGTGTGGCCTCCAGGCAGACATTCTGGATGTGGAGCCTCGCGGCCTCTCTGTTATGCCTTGTGGTAGAGTTAAGTCAAATGGGGTTCAGTGATGAACTCAACTTGCTGCGGGTGGGGTGGGGCAGATCTAAAAGCCTTTGGGGAGTTAGAAGCTGCCCTTCGCCACTTTTACCATCCTGGAAAAGCAAAGTGCTATGTCTACACAGCGCCCTCCCTCGCACACACGTGGTGTCCCTCGCACACACATGGTCTCCTGCGGGCTCAGCCCCTCCTGTCACCTGCCCACAGTGTGTGAGTTCCGTCACCCACATCCGAGAAGGCACTGCAGTGAGGTAGGATGGTATGAGTTCTTATGATGGCTACGCAGTTGGCAGGGACAGCTGCTTGACCCTGAAGAATTCTGTCTTAGTTACTTTTTACTCATTGCTGGGACAAATACCCAACACTCAAAATGAAGGAAGGAAAGGTTTATTTAGCTCACGGTTTGTGGAGGTTTCAGTCCATATTCGGCTGGCCCAAGGTTGAGTGGAACAGAGCAGAGAGAATCCAGTTCATGGCAGCAAAATGGTGGCAGAGGCAGCCAACCAAACAGGGCAGCAGAGAGCAACAGCAACAGCTCAAGTCTGTCTCTCTGTCTTTCTTTATACTACCTTCAGGCCCTCTGCCTTAGCCTCTGCCTTAGGTACACCCATAATCCCAGAAGTATTTCGGCCCATAATCCCATCAGTACTAAAACCCATAATCCCAGGGATCATGGATCAAGTCTCAAACTCTAGAAGTCCCCGCCCAATGACTCCATGAGGCTTTGGGGGGACAGCTAGACATAAACCATAGCAGTCTTTCCCAGCCTCCTGCAGGCTGAACGCCCAATTACCACGGCAGACACACACGAGCTTTCCCAGGATCCTGGAGATAGCGGCTCCAGGGCTGGATGCCATCAAACCAAGGGACGTCCAGGATGAACTTCGCCCTGGGCACTTCTAGACTCAGTATTGTCCTCTTGCTGAGCCTTACTGCCCCATCCACTCTCTACCCAGTCCTCAGGGACAAGGCGTCCAGACTTGGCCACACAAATGGCCCCGTGTGTGTGGCCAAAACAGGAAAACTGGGAGCGCTAAATGCGCAGGGGAACAGCTGTTCTTGATGGGGGAGGAAAAGTCGCCTCGGGCGTACATGGCACCCCGGGCTGCTGGCCACACAGCCTCGTGCAAAATGTACATTTATTAATAATAAGGTTGCACCATGTGAAGGACACATCAGTGCCACAAAATATCCGTGGCCAAAGGGAACCCAGGAAAATCCCCCGGAAGTCACTGTGTCCCACTTCTCCCCAGGCTGTGGACAACGCCCAGGTTTAGCAGTGCTTTAGAGTAAAAGACAAAGCGTGGGGAGTCCCCCCTCACCTGTGATTCCAAACCCAGTCACTGAGGGCTCAGGAGGCGAGGGCTGTAAACAAAGCTCAGGACTGGCTCTAGCTCCTCCAAGTCCCAGTCCGTGCCCCAGTGCACGCTGTCCCTGCAGGTTTACACAGGAAGACAAGGCACCAGTGGATCTCAGCGCCCCGGAGCCCAGCCGAGGTGGGGGACCCAGCTGTGCACGTAGCCTGTATTTACTTAACCTGCCCTGGGCTGGGCTGCTGGGCTGGGCTTACATCCTGAAGGACACGTCTGGGGACGCTGGAGCCGTGCGTGGGCTGCGCGTCCAGGGGAAGGGGGGCCTCGCTCTGCCTTCCTGAGCATCGCTTCTGTGCTTGCTCCAGATGGCATGGGGGCCACCAAGCAGCCTTTGAGGGCCTCTCCTCGCCCTTCACTCTGCTCGGTCCTCTGCTGCCCGAATCCGACTCAACTCTGTGCTTGGTCAAGAGTGGGGCAGGCCCAGGTCCCCATCCGCCAGTGGAGAGTGGGCCTGGGGCCGTCCCTGGCGCTGCCGCGGGGTGCCCCATCGCCCTTGGAGGCACGTTCTGCGTGCTACCTACTCACCTCTTCCTCGAGCTTCAACAGCTTTGCTCCCTGTGCAGCCCCCGCTGTGTATCAGTGGAGAAGTATTTTTCCCCGCGGTGCTGTCTCTGTTTTCACGTGTCTCCACTCGCGACCCGTAGTGACCCCGTCCATCCTGCGGAGGGACCTGCAGCCACCCACTAGGAGCACCCCCACTCCCTTACCCCACCCCCAGAGCCTCCCCATCTCCAGACCACCTCCGCTGGCCACTTCCTTTCATTTTACTCCTTACGTATTTTATACTTTGAATCTCTCCTAGTAAAGCAGCCACAGCCTCATGGTCCTGAGATCCGGCTACCTTCCCGCCAATGGCTCCTGCTCACGTCTTCATGGCTGAGAAGTCCTCCAGTGCGGAGGCATGAAGCAGGCTTGTCTCCACCCATCTGTGGGTGGGCACAGGGGCCCCCTATCTCCTTCAGCTGCTGTACCCCTAACAATATCCCCGTGCACCTCTAGTGTCCCCTGCCCTCTGCTTCCACCCTAAACAATAAGAGAAGCATAGTCGGTCTTTCAGGGCATTTCATACGCCTAGACCCACGCGGCCTTTCCCCGGCCATCCCGTGCTCCTCCCGCCCTGGGTAGCACAGCCTTCTTGCTGGTTTCTGCTTGCTCAAGAGTGGTGCGTGGCACAGGTAGGACCTTCTCGGTAGCCACAGCCATTCGGAGGACAGCTAACAGGTCACATTTTGGCTATGATAAGTAACGCTGTTCGTCGCGCTGGTGCTGGGCTCCTTGCGCAGGTGCCTGTCTCAGGTTCCCTGCGTGGCGGCTTGATGGGGAACTGGTGGGGGGATGGGAAAATTTACAATCAACTGTTTTTCTTTTCTATGGCTGGCTCAGGCTGTCTTAGGAGTGGGGCTGGCACAGCATGCGGTACAGGGGATCAAACCGTGGTCTCTGCAGTTGCCTAAGCTTGCCTAAGCAAGCACTTTAGATTGCTGAGCCATCTCACTGGCCCCAACTCTTTAAGGCTTTTCAAGTGCTTGCAGAAACACATCTTATAAGGAACTGGCTGTGTACACTGCCACTGAAGACCAGCACCACCATGCCCAGTTTGAGCAGCTGCTGTACCCCGATTTGTGTGGGGGTCAAATCCAGGTCCCTGTGCTTACCAGCAGGTGCCACTGAGCTATCTCCCCAGCCCCTCTGCTATTGTTCTTAGGGAGGGTTACCCTGGGCTGCAGCACAAGTCAGACAGGCGAAGCTTGGAAAGTAACAGAGACAGATGCTGGGAAAGGGACACAGTTCTCTCTCTGGGGTCTTCTGACTCCCAGTCGGCTGCTGTTGGCTGTCTCCGCCCCAATGCAGCGTTACCCAGCCCTGGACACAGAGCACCGTCATGTCGTGTCCTGCTGAGCAAATACCAGCGACACCTCCCTGCACATAAAATGAAACCCCAGCCTTGGAGTTGGGTACACAGAACCCTCCGGCTGCCTTCCCATGCGTCTCTGCCACCACCACATCCCTGCCACTTCCTTCCTCCTGCCCCTTTCTTTGCGGGAGTCTTAATGTGACTTTATTCTAACAACAAGCCACGCTCTTGTGTCCCTGGACGTTTGCTTTCACTTTGCTTTCTGCAGCACTAGTTTCCACATCTTCTGGTGAAGCCCGCCTGTTCCTTGTGGCAGCAATCCATGGAAGTGCCAGCTTTCCCTGTCTACGGACCCTGGGCCACGGTCACCTGCATGCTCCTACCACGCTTGCCTGGAGAGAGCACCGCAGTGTTCTGGTGTAGGCTCAATGCCCCGATGCATACAGATTGGTCCAGGACTGGAAAATATTAATATCTCAAATTTGACTCGCCCTAACTTGCAAACCTCCTGGGCCCAGTTCAGGAGCGTGATTTGTCCCTAGGACTGGATCCTGCCTCTGTCTTCTTGCTCTCTGTCGCCAGAGAAGCTTATTCATGCTTCTGACAAATTCTTATCGCCCCGTATTATGTATCAGTTTACGTATGCTGTCCCACAAGAGTGTGACCTCCTCCAGGGCAGGAGGGTTGTCGTGTTCATTCCTGAGTCTACATCACAGCCCCAGCCTGACGCATGTCCGGAGGGCTCTGGGGTTTTCAGGTTGTGAACCAGAAGCTGAGAATGAGGCTCTCTCTCCTCTCCCCCCCTCCCTCTCTCTCTCTGTCTCTCTCTCTCTGTCTCTCTCTCCCTTCCTCTCTTTCTCCTCCCCCCTTTCTCCCCCTTCTTTTGTCCCTTTGTCTCCTGTCTGTCTTTCTGTCTCAGTCTCTCTCTCTCTGGCATAGGAAACCTATTAAAAGCAGGCAGTATGCTTTTGTCCAAATTCAGAGTTAGAGAAGAGGTCTCTCCCCTAGGGAAGATCCTATACTTCCAAGCCGAATACTGTTAATCCATTCTCTCTTCCTTGAGAACTTGTCTGATTAAATTAGTAAGTTTATACTAGGAGCATTTCTCTCTCCATTTTTTTTCTATGCGAAGGTCACCAAAAAAGGAAGAAAGGAAGAAAGGAACGAGGACCTGAGGAGTGGAATATAGAGAAACCATTTCTATGTACATCACTAAAAGATTTCCTAAGCAAGCTGCGAAAGGTTTGGATATTTTTACCAAGGATCTGGGGGGTGGGTTGCATACAGTAAGAGCACTGTAAATACTTGTTGATAGTTGGATCCAACAAACATTTATGAAGTGACAGAGAACAAGACCCACTTTCAACCTTCCAAGACTCCTGGCCCAACGGGGTGATGAACACAGAGCCGTGGCAGTGCCAGCGTGGGTGGTGATGTCAGGGCTCCCGCTGGGGCCAGCTCTGTGGGAAGAGGCTTTCACACATTCACTGACTTCTCAGAGCGACTCCAAGAGGACAGGTTTAATGATGAAGAAAAAGAAATGAAGAAGACCTGAGGTGTGGAGACGGATTAGATGATAACCAGCCCGAGGAGGGGACGCGTGTGGGGGGGGGGCATCTAAGCCGAGGCACGCTGGCTCCAAGTCTGCCCTCGACAGTGCACTTGTGCTCGGGCGGCACCGCATCCCTTGTGCCCTTGAGCTGTGCCCGCTGAGAAGGCACTAACGATGCACCGTGTTCTGAACAGTGATGGCCCGGATTCGGGGAGCCACCGAGGAGGCCACGAAGTGAAGCCCAGCCTGCGTGCCCCGGACCCGGGCTCTGGAGGCCCAGGAGCCCAGAGTGCTCCTTCCTGACCCAGGACCCCTCTTCCCCACACCTACGCGCTGCTGCTTCCGGGCCAGGGCTCAGCCAGGCAGACCGAGGCCGCTACAAGATTGGATTCTAGACTCTTAACGCCCAGAAGAGCTCACAATAAAGATGACGGCACAGCCCAGCGAGCTACGGGAGCCACCTCGGATCGCATACCCTGCAGGTGCAGGCTCGAAGCTTTAGGGCTCCGGAGTCCCAGCCCAAGGCTTTCGCACTGAGGCCCCACGGCTTCATCTGAGGTGGGGAAGGTGAGCAAAGCAAATTATTCAGAATGGGGCTTTCCAGCGACAGCATGGAATTGGACAGCTGCCTCTCGGAGGCCCAGAGAGACACACCCCAGTTTCACCACAGATCTGTAATCTAACTCTCTCCCGTGTCCTCAGGGACCAGGCGGGTCTCTCTTCATGAGACGCAAAGCACTCAGGCCCTTCCTGCCCCTTCTCACAGTCTTTGGGGGGGGGGGGACCTAGTCCTGGAAGAGAGGAAGGGGACGTGGTCACCCTCAGTTGGCTCTGCGGTTCCCCCAAGAGGAGGCAAGAGCTTCAAAGACCCTTTTGCCCTCATTCTCTCTAGTTCTAGAATGTGGGGGAAACATGGGTCCCGAGCTCAGGAACTGGTGGGCATGGTCAGAGGAAGCTGAGTGATGCCAGAGCGGCTAAAACGTCATCACGTGGCTCAGACGCGCAGGGTGGGGCTCCTGAGGGGTCCTTTTCCTATCTTCTCACATGGAGGACAGGGCAAGGACAGGGTCGGAACAAGCCTGACTACAGCCCCAGCACAGCCACTGCTTTTTCTCTGCTAGTGATCCTCGGAGATTCACAGTTTTAGTGGTTTATGGATTGGGATAATACTGACTTCATGCCGTCAATGACCAAAGTTCTGCTCCACAGGGTTCCCAAGAGCAGATCTGGTCCTTGGGCACCCGTGTGACACCCTGCTGTCACCTCCTCCCCAGGTGGCCTTGTGTGAAAAGCACTTTGGAAATAATCTAAGCACTTCCGGGTCAGTATGGGCCCAGAACTGACTTATCAAACCACAGTCCTGTCCTGTAAGACCATCAGAGAGGAAGAACCTGGGCCTTGGCCGTGGGCAAGAAGCCATTGTGCACGGGAAGCTGAGTCCAGAGCAGGCAGCCCACTGGGGCGCTCCAGATGGGGCAGGGAAGGCTCGGCCTGCGGCAGGAAAGGCTCCTCAGCTGCTTGCTGAGAGCAGCTGTTTACCAGAAGGGAAAAGGGGAGGGGCATGGCAGGTGACCACTGTCCCAGGCCTCTTGGTGTGAGGTTGCACCTGTGGTTCGCATTGCACAGCCATCTCTGGACACCACCCACCTGCTCTGGTCTTTGTCTGTCCAGTGCCCTATGACTAGGACAGTCCAGAGGCAAGGCACACGCAGGACTCAGGGCTCAGGGGCAAAAGGCTTCCCTGGACAGGCAGGAGCCAGGGCTAAGTTCAGAGGCTTAGAAGATGAGTGGACCTGCAGACTCCGACAACGATGTTCAAATATTTAGGTTTGAGAAGGAAAAAGTCTCTGGGGTGACCTCAGGAGCTAAATGGAAACTCTCTAAGCAGGTAAGGATGCTTCCAGCACCATGCTGAAAATCAGGAAGATGTGTGGGGTGATTCTTTCCTCCTCCCCTACAGTCCCTGCGATGCAGCCAGCCAGGGTCAGCCTTTGGAAGACAATCTGTCCCACCTGAGTTTAAGTTAGTAGCCAGAGGCTGTCTTTGCTCTTCATCTACCTCAGGGTCTCTCAAAAGTTCCTTTAGTTTTCAAAACAATTTTGCGTGTGTGTGCGTACATGCGTGCATGTGTGTGTGTGTGTGTGTGTGTGTGTGTGTGTGTGCATATGCCTGCGGATGCATGCAGTATCAGAAGCTGAGCTGGTGGCCCTCACCCTCACCCACATCTTTATTTTTTTCTTTTGAGGAGGGCTTCACTGAATCACCAAGCTGTCAGCAGGACTGGAACTTATATTCCTCTTGCCTCAGCCTCCCTGAGTTCTGGGATTCTTGGTGTTCAGGACCATGCCAAGCCCCAGTATGATCCTAAAAGAGGTAGTAAAGTCTCAGTCCCAAGTGGACTGCCTATGTTTTATCTGCAGTTTTTCTGACTTCCAAAGCCAGGTTTGGCTGAGGGGCTGGTGGGTCTCCCTGGTGATGACTAGGGTGAGTCACTGTAGCTAGTAGCCATTACTTAATCAATAACGCACCTCTAGGTGCTGGTGTGCAGCTATCTAGCAGGGATTGTTAACACTGGAAGCAAATGGCCTACCTTGAAGCAGGTGATGACCCCCAACAGCCTTGGCGGGCCTCCTCTAGTTGGCTGAAGGCTGCAAGAGCGAAGCCTGAGGTTATCCAGAGAACAGACCCTGCATCAAGACATTGGCGGATCTCCTGACTCCCTGACTTCAAACTTGCCCACCCTGTGGCCTAGGGCCGTGAGTTTCCCTGGCTCTGCTTCCCAGAGGACCCTGCAGAGTCCTTAGCTTTACCTGTCCCTTATTTTCCACGCGGTGTCCCTTCAAGACCACAGCCTGGGAACAACACCCCAGGCTTGGAACCCAATGCTAACCCCAGATATGGGTCGAGGACGCAGGAAAACACAGGGCAGGGCACATGGCCACAAGAAGGGAGGAAGCATTGGCTGACACAGCGGGCTTCTGAGCAGATGACATCCCTGCGGCAGACTGTGGAGAAGCTGCTTAGAGGACAGACGGTGTAAGGCGAGGGGACGAGGGCCACCACACAGGAAGGCCAGGGTGATCTTTGTCCTAAGAAGGCCAGGTAGGGCGCGCTTGTGCAGGGGGAAGGACAGGAAAATGGAGAGGCTGGCCAGCGAGCACAGAGACCCGGAACAGCCCTTATTTTCCCCTGGGGCAGGAGAGGAAAAAGCAACACTCAGGAAGGCGCGTGTGCGCCCCTTCCACACACAGAGCTGCGCAAGAGGGCCAGGGGGACAGGCCCCATGCAGCCACGAGAGGAAACAAAGAGGCCGCTGGCCCCGAATCCCTACAAGATAGGAGCTTACAGATCCGCACGCAGCCTCCTCCATGGCTTGGGCACCTACCTGGCCCAGCTGAGCTCACTTCCCAGCACCGCCCTTCCCCAGGCCTTGCAAACCGTGGAGGATGACCAGGAAGCCCCGTGCTGGCGCTGCTCCCTCGCCCCATGGCCAGCTCCTCGGGCAACCCTGTCTTTCGGAAGGCTGCGAGCAGAACACTGTGGAGGGTCAGGCTGGCCTCTGCCTTCGAGAGAAATGGTCCCACCCTCTGCGAGGATGAAACGCTCTTTCATAGCTTCAGCCTTTAGCCTGCGCAGATGGCGCTTCAGATTGGCATCAAGGCTTTGAAAACAAGCTTTTGTTCCAAGCACCTAGGTTTAAGTTCTCTGGAGCAGGAGCAGCCAGGCATCCGAAAAGCCACTCAGGTTCTCCCTTCCCAGAGGTAGGCGCCTGCTTCTCAGGACGCACCGTGACCCTGTGGAGAGGATGGTGGCCTTTCTCCTCTCACTTGAGACGAACTGCATACTTCTCTTTCTTTGCTCCCTCTCTCTCCTGTAAATTTAATCCGAGCACCCGCTATGTGCCAGCCCTGAGCATGCAGGCCCGAGGTGCGGAGTGACAAGAGGACTGGCAGTTGAAAGCACTGACCTCTATCAACTGCTTTCTGGGTGCCGGCCACCACCCCAAACCATTCACATGCATTCATTAATACTGGTCCTATACATTCTGGGCTGCAGGTTCTGTGGTCCCCATGGCATGGGTAAGAAAACCAAGGCCCAGGGAAGTCAAATTTTTTTTCTGCAATCCTGAGAAAGAAAGGAATAGGACCGAGTTTCAGCTCAGGCTTTGGAGGCCACAGCCTGGCCTTTACTTACTCAGGAAGTGGACCAGAGGGGCAGGAGCTGAATGTTAGGATGGGAAGTTCATGGTAGGCGCCAGAAGCTCTGTGTTTAAATTCAAAGCAGATCATGCAACTTGTTGCTGGACATAATTTCAACTGCTCTCACCTGAATTCACAGCACAGAGTAGTCCCACCTCAAGGCTCTGCCCCAGCCTGCTGGCCTCACGCCTCCTCACTGTTGTCCCAGCAGCCGGCATGAGCCAAGCACCCCTGGGGTTCTGGTGACCCTCCTGGAACCAGCTTCCCCCCCCAGCCTTCTGGGGCTCAGTCACAACTTCAAGGTCATGCATTTACCTTCCCTGTCTTTAGCCCCTACTGTAATTCATGACAACAATTAGGGCAAACATGGAATAAACCTAGGGCCAGGCAGAATTATAAGCTGTTTATATATAAAAGCTCATTGGAATGCGATTGCCTGAATGGTGCCTATCAGAATCCTCCCTACGTTTATGGGTGAAAAAGCGAGTCAAGGATCCCCTCATCAGAGCCTGCGTGCATGAGATCTTCCATTAGAACCCTCACGAGTGCAGCCCTGTGGGGGCTCAGTTCCTGGGACCATGACCCCTGAGACTAGGTGCACGTGCCCTGTCTTTATGACTGCACGCTCTGCCACAGTGCCTAGCACGCAGCAAGCACTCGGTCGGCGATTCATGGATGAAAGATTGGACGAGGAATAGAGGCACATGAGACGCGCTGCTCCAAGACCAGCCCTTCTGTCTGCTCAGACGCTCAGCAGGAGGCAGCTGGGGGTCCGTGACTGACCTTGCTTGCTCTCCCGAGGACCATTCTCCCTGTTCGCTGTAATATCTGGGACATTGTCTAGAATCCGGAGGAAAGCCTGGGTTTTCAGGAAATGCGAATCAAGGCTTGGCTCTGCCCCTGCCGCTCCCAAGCAGGGCGGTCTTGGGTGCACCACACGCACCCTCTGAGCCTCCTGCCCTCAGACCGAGGGACACCGCAGACCAGTTTATTGGGAGACTGAGGGGGGATGGGTGCCAGGGGCTGCGATGGGAATGGCTTAAACAAGGCCCCTACCAATGCGGTGGTATCATCATGGCCACGACGCTCACTCTGCTACCAGGGGAGCTCCTGGTGCTCTTAGGGCTAAGTTCAAGTTGGGGGTCAGAGAGAAAGCCTATGGTTCCTGGCCAGTCTGCCGACCCTAGAACAAGGGACCCTTAGTGTGACCTCAGCTGACCCACGGACACGGCCGAAGGGCTGTAAGGAAGCAGCGTGGAAGGCCACCAGGGGCTTAGTTTTTGTTTTTGTCAACAGCTCTGGCCGGGAGGAAGCGAAGACAAAAACCAGTACCCAGGCAGGGCTGTTGCCTGCCCTCTGCTTTGAGGGGACAGCCCCTGCTTTGTTTCTCTTCTCTGGTGTGAAAGGCCGTTCCCTGAAATGCTCCTGGCTTCCGAGAAGAGCTCTCAAGGCCACTCCTCAAGGGCTGGCCAGGGCCTGAAGAGACGCGAGCAGGCTCATCTCGCGGCTCCCCCAGCAGCGTGGCAGAAAGGGAACTGAGCTCAGTCCTTCCTTCCCCCTTTTTCTCCGAACAGACCTCTGTGTCCGTCCTGCCCTGGGCCGGGCCCAGCCTCCTCCACATGTGGTGCTTTCCCACCCAGCAGTCACCAGAGAGGGCCTGACGTCTGTGCAGGAGTCACAGACCGCACGGTGCCAGCCTCTGCCAGTTGGCATCGTCTGCTCTACACAGCCAACACCGTGCCAGCTTCTGCTCCCGGCTGAGCTGCCTGCAGGAATGCCAGGTCCTGTGTAGGGGTGCGCAGAGTCTGACGGCTGGATTCAGGGACAGCTCTAATGCTCCAAGCAGCTGTAATTCTGCTGTCTTACAAAGAGACCTTACAGGCACACACACGCACACGCACACACGTGCACACACGCACACACAAACATGCATGCACTTGCACACAGGCAAGAAAAAGCTCTCAGCTAGCTGAGGTCTGGGTTCTCAGAAGCCCAGATAGCTTGGCATGCATCTGTGCACCCTGCTTTCAAGAGAAACAGCTGTGCCCAGACACCATCCTCCCTGTTGTGCCCTTGCTTCCCATTGTGCCTTGGAGAATCTGCCACTAGCTTTAATCTGTTCCATAGAAGCCAATCTTTATAGTTGCAGGGGGGAAACGCCTTCAACCTCAAAGAAAGACTTCATTTTAGATCACACAGGGCCTAGGACAGTGCTCAGCAGCATAGCTCCTGCCTGGTAAGAGCAAGGTCTTGAGTTCAATTCCAGGTACAAAAAAAGAAAAAAAGAAAGGGGGGGGGGGAGAGAGAGAGAGAGAGAGAGAGAGAGAAAAAAGAAGATATGCACATATCTGTGCATACATAGTGTGCTCCATGACCTCCCGTGGGGTCTGAGGTCCCAGGTAGTACTGCATGCATGCATACATGCTATGCTTTTTCCTGTATATGCATAACTATGATAAAATAGAACTTGGAAACTTATCATGGTAAAGGGTACGGCAACTAGCAATAAAGTAGGGCAATTCTGGTGCAAAGTAAAGATTACTTCAACACAAGTGTGACGGTGACATAATAGTCAGCCAGAGGATCAAGATGCCTATAATCAACTCATGGGCCGAGGGGCAGAAGCTTGGATGTTCTGAGCAGCATGGTGACTCCCAACTCAGGCCAGAAAGAGCAAGATGGCACCTTTCTCACATTACTCAGAAAGGCCTACAATTTACCGTGCATGTATAGATTTCTTTCTGGAACTTTCCATTGAAGATTTTGAGACCTGGGTTAACGGAGGGTAACCGAAACCATAAAAACAAAGCTGATGATGAGAGCTGACATCTGTGTTACTGTGGAAGGGAAGTAAGTTAGATCCCTTTAGAGAGGTCTACAGTGGGCTTTCTGTTTTGGTTCCTCACTGGTACCAGAAAGCCTGGGCTCTTAGCAACCATTCACTGTACTCCTGCTCCTTGCAGGGTACTGAAGAGGGTACTTCCTGGAAGATGAATAACAGTAGTAATGAATATTTGACCCTAACAACTAACACGTGAGACATAGACGTTTTCCATCCCAGTACGGGATAGGAGGGGATCGAGACATGGAAAGGCTGAACATTTATTCCAAGATCAAGATCACTAGTCCTAGAGCTAGAACGCGACAGAGGCAGCCTGGCTCACGGACAAGCACTATACATAGCTTTTCTAATTTAATACAAATAATAAGCATCAGAGAGAACATATCAAAATGCCGTTTCATTCCAGATTTTTAAAATGTCGAGTCTCAGAGAAATGGCTTTCTGACGGTTGCCGCAAGATGCCCCGCTCAGTGCCACTTTATACACTGTTTGGCGCCCTCCTTGGTACAGATCTTGCACTGGGCACTGAGAGACGAGTACTGCGTGGGGCAGTGCAGCGAACCTGGGGTATACAGGCCGCAGCAAGCAAGCAGGACTCTCCCGACTTCAGGCCGGCCAAGAGGCGCCAGCACCACCCGGCAGCGGGGCACGCAGCCCAGCAGCAGGCGCATGCTCAGAGAGGCGTCGTGACGTCGGGCGATGACGTCACGAGAGGCGACGCATGCGCAGTGAGTCCTCCAAGCTTGCACCCGACGGGTCCCTCCTGGTGTTCGATTGCCCTTTTGGCACTTTGTGATAAATAAGTGGGTATTGCACAGCAGCGCAGCGCAGGCATTCCAACTCTAAGATGCTCGCCATCACTGGCAGAGAGTGTCCAACAAGACCTACTTCGTTTCTTTTCTCCCATTTCTCTTCGCATTCTTGCCCAAGTGACAGACAATAAAGTTCTATTTCCTGCCCCGAGGATATATGCAACCCCAGTGGGCCCTGGAGGCCAGCCCCACGCTTGTGCCCGAGCTAGACATTTAGGCAGGCCCGAGCAAGCCAGCAACGAGCCCTGGACCCTCTCCAAGGCCTCGGAGGGCAGGCACGGGCCTTCGCGCATGGAGCCTGCCTGCTCCGTGCACATCTACTGGGTCCCTGTTATTTAAGCTTTAGGCGACACGTGGGTACTGCAACCAAGGCTGGTGGCCGAAGCTGGGATGCTTTTGACTTAGAGGGGAAACATGAGCTAAATAATTGCAGTGCTGTGTGACAAGTGCAGTCGTGGAGATGCTGAGGCAACATTTAGGGCGATTCGGGGTGGGCGAGGTTCCTCCGCAAGAGGGCAGACAGCCTGAGTCCGGAGGGATGGGCCTTGGACTTGCCATGTGGGATGGGAGCTGGGTTTTTTCCGCAATACTCTGTGCCAGGGGCCTAGGTGGACAGCATTTTAATCCTGGCTGCAGAACCAGGAATCAGAGAGCATGCAGAACTTGTTCCCAGTGTCCATGTAAGAAAGTCTCTGAATGGAACATACAAACGCTATTTTCAAGAAAAGCAACCCGGAGAGAGGGACACCACATGCGAAGTCAGGAAGACAAGAGAGGCTGGTCCAGTCCAGCGCAGCGCCTCCAGGGCGCCCACCAGTGGCCATGCATAGGGAAGGGGTAGGAACAAAGTCAGAGGCTCTTGGCATGCCTGCAAGGAGTCTGGATTTTGGCTTGAAGCCCAATCGTAACCAATACCACAACATGTCAAGAAATAGATATAGAAGAATAATCCTAGAGCTGCAATAGAGACTGCCTTGGGTTGGGGGAGGCTGCGAACAGGAACCAAGGTGGCTTAGGTACAAGGAGACTGAAGCCCCGGAGAGGCGGGCTGAAGGTGGGATGGGGAGGCTGGGGCAGGGAAGGGTAGCAAAGATACCGAGGGAACTGGCTGTGGTAGGCGACGAGAGCTGAAAGGGTACGTGTCCTCTGTGACCGTGATGGAAGGGAAGCCACAGTGGTGGGGGTGGCTGATGGATCTGGGTGTCCGGGTGAACCAGAAGGGGTTACCTAGCTGCATGATGTCTGATACGTACAACCTTTCAGCAACAAGGGGAAGGGGTCACTCAGGGATCATCCAGGCAAGGAAAGGGATGACGGGAGGAAGCCATTCGGCAGCCACAGTGGAAGAACTCCGCTGAGGACGGTTCCCCAGCTTTGCACCTGGGGGAGCGTGGAGTGCAGGTGTGGGCTGAAGTTTTAGCTATGGCTCCAGAAGCTGCCCAGGTAAACAGAGGTGTCAGGAATACCCAGGAGGGGAGGAAGCTGTTTCCTGAAGGGCTCCCTAGCGCAGCTCACTAGGGACTGCATGACCAGGCTTGAGGCAGGCGCCAGCTGGGGTCCAGGAGGACGGGGCAGGGCACGTGGACAGCCTCCTGAGGGAAGGAGGGCTGCGGAGGAAGCAGCCAGGAGAAGCGACTCTTTCTTCCCAGCCTCCTCCTCCACCTCTTGCTACAGAGCTTGGTGCCTGGTGCTGGTGCCGCACAGCAAGCGCATAAAGGTCGATTCATCCAGGAGGGGCTGCAGCTTGGAGCTGTGCAGAGGCGGCCAAAAGGCCGAATTGCGTGCGTGCCTGTGCGTGCATGCCTGTGTGTGTGTGTGTGTGTGTGTGTGTGTGTGTGTGTCTGTGTATGTGTGTCTGTTTGGAGAAAACTGTTTATTCAGGGAGCTATATATCAAACACAACCTTCCTGGCATACAATAGCGATTTGCCTGGGTCATTTATGCTCCTGAGTAAACACCGAGATGGGCTGTCTAGGGCAGAGGTGAGGTGAGTTTTTTTTTTTTGGAAGTGGGACACCTCCCTCAGCCAAGTACAGGAGGTGGTTCTGGACACAAAACATCCAGACAACAATACCTGGGTATCGTCCGGAGCCTAAAGAAACCAAGGATAAAAGGCAAAAATAAGATGCAAAAGAAAGAAAAGCAACTGTTTGTAGACAGGTCTGCTACAGAATAAGCTTTTCCCTTTTGCTGGCTCAGTGCTAGAGCAAAACCTGTTGGCTGTCTGTAAAAAAAAAAAAAAAAAAAAAAAAAAAAAGTGTGTCTGTATCTAGGTCCCTGGCAGTGATTCCCCTCTGGGAGGGCCGGCAATCTATTTAATGACTCCATTGACGTCAATAGCATAACTGAAATACTTACTAACATGCATGAGTCCAACTTTCAGGGGGCTGGGCGGGGAGCGCTTCTCGGCAGCGTGAAAACACGGCCTGGAATCCACGCGGAGCGAACTCTGCTCTTGCGGAGGCCAGTGGGCAGTTAGGTTGTAGCCTTCCCATCAGCCACGTTTCGTAAGAAGAAATATTCACACCAAATTTAGAATTAATTTTGAAGTAAGGAAACTGGCTGTGAATGAGCAGAGTGTCATTTTTGGCTCTTCAACTGCTCATACTTAAGCTGTTTGGGGAATATTTTTGCAACTCCCCCTACCTAAATCCAGACACCTATGGAATAACTGCGAAGTAGTATAACCAGCTCTGCAAGGGTGCTCAGGGTACACTGGCCTTAGCTGCTGTACACAAGAGTGATCCTTACGAAGCAGCCGTTTGGGGAATTATTCTCAGAACGACTGGGCCATTTCCCTGCTTGCATTTGACTTGCCGTTTTCTGTATGCAGCTGCCTGGACACTCACGGTGGTAATTAAGCTGATTATCCCGATAATTTAGGTCACATGGCATTCCAAATGCTGAAGAAAACAGTCTGACATTTTTTTGTTTTTCTTACTCTCCCTTTTTCTGTTTTGCATCTTTAGTTTCTGTTTCCTTGTAAAAATTCCCCAGCCCCGTTCGCAGTCTCTGGTAACAAGGCTGACTTTATTCCTACTGCCCAGAAGTGTTGTAGCCCTGCCTGGCAGTCTGTGCCTTACATGGACGCCGGCGAGCACTCTGCTGTGGAGGGAGGCCTTCACTTCGTCCCCTGAGCTCTGGGCCATTGCTGTCCCCAGCAGGCCCACACCTGCTGCCCAGGGCCTTCGCTTCTCCTGGGCTCCAGGAGCTCTGCAAGGAAGGAGACCTGGACCAGCGTCCTGGCCTGGGGTCGCTCAGCGCGGAAGGTGATTCCCTGAGCTCCGTGTCCGTCCCCTGTCTGTGTCTGCTACTCGGCAGAACTTCAGCCATAGTCCTAACTAGAGGACCGACCCACCCACGGGGGAAGCAGGCTTCCCAGGAGAAAGTCTCTCCTTTCAGTCTCCTCGACTGGGGAAGAGTATCTCCATCTCCAGCCTGGCTGCAGAGGTCTGAGAAGAAACGCCTTCCCTGGAGCACCGCCACAGCCCTAAGGAAGCCTGTTTCTCACTTGGGCAAGGCTGTCTCAGACTTCCTGGGCTGCCCTCGTCTGATGTCCCTAAACTCAGGCGTCTTACGAACTGTGTCCTTAGCGACTGATGTTGAAATCCTGTGCCAGGAGGCTGCGGATGCCAGGCGAGACAGGCTGTCGCGGGCACTTTCGTGGTCATCTTAGTGATGTGGCTTACTGTCAGTTTCATGACACATAGCCTTCTTAATAATAGCTGACCGTGGTCCTCCTGCCGGTAGTCTACTGGTAAATTCTGGAATCCAAATTGTGCCCTACATACTAACTTCGCTGTTAAAATATTGCATATAATACATGATAGATTTCAATATTAATCAAATCACATTTATACGTCTCAGAGGGCTGGCTATTAAACACAACATTTCCCCAATTTTTTTTTTTTTTTTTTTAAGGCAGTCGTATTCTAAAGTATAGCACAGTTGATAACGCATCTTTCCCGCAAATTCTCACGTTCAGAGCATGCCTGTAATCACTAAGGAGCTGCAAGGATCCGAGGGGAAGGCACCGACAGGGCTGCACAGCGAGGCTGCGCAGCGCATGCGCACCGGTGTTCCCGAACAGCGGGCTTTCTCTCCTATTGGAAGCGGTTTTGGGGTTGGAAATGGTGGCCATCATTTCCAAATTCAGTGTGGACGTGTCGTGTGCAGGTTCCAGGCCTCGGGGCCCTACCTTGTATTCCTCTTGTTCTTTCAGTTTTCCTTTCCTTTCTGCTTCTATCCCGAACACAACTTTAAAAACTACACAAGGTGATCCAAATTGTGACCCTCTCAGCTCCCCAGGAAGACGCACTGTCATGTGGGCCTTTAGTCCAGGTCTAAAATTCTCCACTTACTCTGGCTTTCCTGTTCAAGGGTCACACACAACGCCAGCTTTGGATGTTTAACTCTTTTTAGTCAAACCCTGTGCCCAGCATGGCAGAGCACGTTTATCATCCTAGCTATTATGGAAGCTGAGGCAAGAAGTTCCCAAGTTTAGGGCAGCCTGGCCATCTTGGCAGGGCCCTATTTCAAAATAAAAGCGAACTAAAGGTACTGCTACTGCAGTGCAGAGGTAGAGGCGGCCGCACATGCAGGGCTCTGGACCCTAGCCGAGTGGCTGCAAGGGGCCTGGGCCTCTTCTGATGTCAGCGCAACAGTTGATTTCAATATACAGTAAAGGAAAAACACAGCAGACTATTTTTCAAAGCCATAGATATAAGATTTTATCTATTAAGTTTAACTTTTACGACCCCTTTCCCAGAACGTCCCAAGGTTCTTTGGCGTTCTGGGCTCTTCCATGTTTGCTGTGCTCCTACTGTATGAAAGTGGTCACACTAACGTGTCTTGGTGTCGACGTCAGCGCTGTGTAACAGGCAGCCCCGCCTGCCCAAATGCAGGCTCCCCAGGGAGGAGGTGGGCTGGCGGGGCCACTGCAGTGTGCCATTAAATGGTTGCTGTGGCAAAATAGGCAGCACTTAGGCCAAATTAAAGATACTAAGATGCCCGTTCAAAGGAGAGGTGCTTCTGTAGAGCCGGGATTGCTGGGAAAGCGCACGGTTCCACAGGACAAGAACGGGTTTCCAGTGGAGCGATTTCCCCGCTGAACGCTTTGGTTAAGGACCCATTTGCAAATGTACCAAGTCACCCATGGCTTCTGACAATCAGTTTTACAGTGAATTGAACTTCATTCATGTGGAGGAAGAGAAAAAGGGGAAGCACAAGGAGAAGAAGGGTGACGAGGAGCAAGAGAAGGAGCAGCGGCTTTCTGCCATTTGCTTCTATGTAGGAGGCGGTTCTCTAAGTGAGCCAGGGCTTGTTAACAACAACTACACTGTTGGTAAATCTGTTGAATGACCCTGGGTTGCTTGTCCCTTTCACATTAGGCTTCAACTGAAACACGAGTTTATTCAGTACCCATAACTGAGGCCCTGATCCAGTTATCACAAAAAGTCATATTTTAAACCAGCACTCCGGTTCTGCGTTCTGTTGCTCTGAGCCATTTATTTTTTGTTGCTCTTTAAAGTTGCTATTTAAATACACCTCTTTGTCATACGCTGATAAATATTAAAATAACAGGAAAAATCTGCCTGGCTTATTTAAGCTGATAATAAGAACAAAACACGGGATGTGTCTCCTCCTTCCTTTTCTGACTGTGGTTAAACGTTAAGAAGATTTTGAAACCCGTAATTACGTAATAATTGGTATCACTGCATTCTCTTCCCAGTGAAAAGCCAGGATGCTTGTAGTTTGCCACAAAAACAAATTGCCTAAGCAGCATTGTCACTTCTTCACTCCGTTGTTTTAAAGAGTTTTGCAAAAAAGCCTCTAGCTGCCCAGCTACAGTATGGTGCTGGCAGCCACAGGACGATCCCCCACACAGCTTCTGCAGCTAACGAGCTTGTGTACAGAACCCTGACTATCCCCGCCCGCCAATGGTTCTCAGTACTTACTCCCAGGAAAGAAAACATGGTCTAAATATTCGAACCGGACGTCAAAAACGTCTTTACTGAGCTTGGCAGACAGCAGAGCCAGCTCACAGGTTGGCCGGCGGGAGGAAATGAGGGCGCTGCAGAATCCAGCTGCTTTGATCTCCGAGTACGTAATGCCAGTTATATGTTAGCACGTTCTATTTCGTTTCTTTTTATAAAACTTCTAAAGGAAATAGCACAGCCAGCCACTAGGTTTTTGAAGTCCATGGCGTTTGCTTCTTTTTCTTTTGTAGGTAGGGCTCTCAGCTAAACTCACCTGCACCCAACGGCTCCCCTTCACCTCCATTCTTGCTGTCCATCTTATAAAAATATTTTTAAAAGCATGTACCACAGATACTTCAGAAGTCAGGGAGCTAGTCGAATCTGCTTCCTTTGTTCTTTTGTGCTAGAAGTTGGGCTTTTATAAATACTTCCATGACACTTAAGGTCCTGATGCTAGCAGGGGACCACAATGTCCCAGCAGGGGAGCTATGTTTGGGAGGCGAGGTGGGTGGTTAGGGGACTTTGGAATAAGTTCGCCTTAACTATTTTCCTATAGTTTTGCTGAAATTCCCTGCCACAGTACAGGGCAGGCTCAAGGGAGAAGCTCCATTTGGCTTCAGGAAAGGTCATTTACCTCTTTGCATTTCATATCAAAGGAGGATTCAAGCTCCGTGCCTTCTGCAGTGTTCCTGGGGGTGGCCTTCTACTCAGCAGTGCCCAGCACCGCATCCAAGGCGGCCACATAGCTCTCTCTGCAAGGTGCAGAAAAGCCGCTCCTTGGAAGAGCAGAGCTGGGCGACCTTCAAGAGAAATGACTGTGATCTGCAAAGAAGCCCGTTTCCCAGTTGAAGAGGATGGAGAAGCAACTGGGGTCTATGGTAGTCACTGAGAGGAGAGCCGCCAGCTCGCTCTTGGGGACCCCCAGGCCAGTGTGGGCACTCGGGCTCTTTGAGCTTGGCTCTCCCGTAGTTCTTCCTCGGGCCAGGCGCTGAGGTCAAGAGGGATCTCAGCACAGCTGTGCTCCTGTTGCTCTGCTGGGAGAGAGAGGATCTCCCTCTGTGCCATCCTGCAAGTGTGGCCACGTGACGGACAAGGCGCTAGCACTGCTCCTCAGGTGTCCTCACTAAGCATGGCGCACTGTCAGGAAAGGCCGCTAAGAGATATATTTCTGACGCAAACCTATGAGACCACTCTGAACACAGCAGTCCCGGCTCTAAGCCACAGGGGCAATTATGATTCTGAAACGTGGAGGCAGATCTCCAGTGCTATGGCCTACCTTGCAGGTTGACTCTGGACACGGGAGGCTGGCTGGCCACTGGGGACCTCCTGTGGAGAAAGAGAAGAGAAAGACTGAGCTTGTGCACTCGTGACCCCCTCCCCGCACCGCTGTGGAGCTTTCCAGCCCTCCTGAGCCGTCCAGTGATACAGCGCTCTCTCCGGAAGGAGCACCTGCAGCATGTGGGTAGACGGCCACATTTCTCTCACATGCTATAGCCTGGAATTTCCCTCCACACAGCCACAGGATGCTCTGGCTCCCTGGGAAGGAAGCCGTTTACTCCAGGTCCCCAGCCAACCCCTCTGTTGTCTGTCTTGCTGTTCTGCGGGGACTCACAGTTGAAGATGCTGGTGTAGGCTCTGCCCTAAAAGGCAGGTTGGGCTCCAGCTGCCTTGGGTGGTCTGGGAAAAGGCCCCAGTGGAAGAACTCTGGGACACCAGGCAGCTACAGCGCCCATTTTTGCACCTCATAAAATGGAGACTGAGAGAGCAGAAGTCGCTTAAAAGGCCACACAGACCCCTAGAAACGGGAACCCAGCTTTCTTCACTTAGGGAATTCTTTATGGCACAGTGAGGGCGCAGTTGTCACAGCAAGCCTGCTAGCTCCAGGGCCGAGGGAAACAGTGGCCAAGTCCAGGCCTTCCTCGCCTCCTTCCTTTCCTTTCTCCACAGCTCTCCCCAGTTTGGCTAGTTTCTGTCTCCTCGTCCTCTGCACAGCTGCCTCTGCCAGGCTGTGATGCGCTGCTGGAGAAGCTGGCCGGAAGCCTCGGAGCAGGGCTCTCCCTCGTGACTCGTGGTCACTCCGGGGGGCTTCCTGCAGCCATCTCCCGGACTCCACCTCTGGACTTGCCCACCCTGCAGGCCTGGGCTTGCTCCACACTCTATGTTCCTGACAAATTTCCAGACGCTGCTGGTGCCACTCAGGCGTGCAGAGAGAGCCACCAGGCCTGAGGACTGCGTGGCAGTGGGCATTGGCAGTGAACAAGCCACAGGCTGCAGCCGCTGGCCCTCAAGCCTGCGAAGGCATCAGGCTCATTCGGCAGCCCCACCGCCCCCTTCCCAGCCCCTGCAGAGCCCTCCTGGAGGCCTGCGAATCTGTGTACTCATACACGCATTTCCATGCCCAGGGTGAGTTAGAGGAAGAAGCAGCGCCCGTTGCTAGGTTCTTGGGTGCTGCTCCCCCATCTTTGGCCCGTCTGTGACGCAGCCACTGTGTCCCCTTACTCTCTACCTGCAGGGCTTCTGGACAGGGTCTGGCACTTGCTGCTGCTTTCCCAGCTGGGTGATCCAGGCACCATCTGTGGCACCAGTGCCCACATGTGACAAAGCAGGGAACATCCCACGATTGCTCTCCCCTAGTGGGTAGGTGTGGTGCTACGGACCGCTTGGCTCCTGCTTGGAATATTTTAAGGACAATGGACAGGAAGCTCAGGGAGGCAGAGAAGCACGCCCAGGCCCACACGGCTTTTGAAGCCAAGGCTCCCAGGCTCCAAAGTGCGAGCTCCTCCGGCCGTGCGACTGGAGAAGCCCACACCCGACTGAGGGCTGTTTTCTCAGGAGCACGGGTGGATTAAATCCTCAACTCCACGGTCGGGCGAAGCACCTTGCCCTCTGGCCCCAACGTGCCTCTTAGCCCTCGCCCCATCTGAGCCTTCGTCTCCAAGCACGGACCAGCTAAGCACCGTCACGCAACCTGTACTTCTTGACAGAAATCCCAGATTGGGATTCAAACAGGAGCTGTGCAGTGCACGTCCAACAGAAGGTGCCTCGGATCGCAGCGAAATTGGCAGTGGAGGACTGTCCGCACCAAGCCTGCCCTTCCGCTCGACACCTCCTCGACGATCATTATTGAATGGAAGGATAAAAGAGTGAAGGGGCAAGTGGACAGACGGACAGGCGGACGGGCAGGCGGAGGAGAGAGCCGGCTCCAGGCTGCGGAGGCCGAGCTCCACCACACGGATGTGGAAACGCCTGAGGGGCCAGCGACTGGGTGAGGAGCTTCCTGGCTTCTCCTCGCAGAGGGCTTCAGCGCTGCTCTCCGAGCGCGCATGCTCCCGGCTTGCCGCGCCCTGTGTTCCTTGTGCGCAGAATGGCCCTCCCTCTTTAAGCTGCTGCCTCGCCCGCCTGTCCCAGCACCTCCTCAGGAGACTGAGCCTCCCCCGTGCTTTGCTACATCCTGTGCCCGCCCAGCCCTATTCCTGCGCTCGAACAATCGCAGTTCCCGTCTTCCTCTCTGCCTCCCCAGCGCACCGGCGAGAAGCGGCAGCCCGGGCTGTGCTGAGCTCACGGCTGCCCTGCTGCAAGCCAGCGTCACATGTGGAGTGACCCAAGGGTCTGACAACATCTGCCAGCCTCGTTGCGCATCGGGATACTTTTGCGTTGCATCGCTGCCTGAGTTCCAAACATACTTTCATTAAAAACAAACAGACAAAAAAAACCCTGAGCTTAGGATGTCCTCAGTACTAGAAATCTCAATTTTCTTTAAACTTTTTAAATCATTCATTCATTCATTTATTTGGCACAGGGTCTCTCTATGCAATTCAGACTCACAGTGATCCTCCTGTCTCAGCCTCCCCAGTGCTGGGATTACAGGTGTGTGCCACCATGCCCGGTTTGGGTGGCTGGCTCAGCACAGGGCCCACACAGCATGTGGTACAAGGGATCAAACCCGGGACCTTGAGCTTGCCAGGCAGGTGCTTAGACCGCTGAGCCACCTCCTCAGCCCCTCAACTGGTGCTCACGGGCATGGCGGCACCTGCTACCCAACCGGGACGTGTGCAAGAGAAAATCAACTTGGTACCTCATTTCCAGGGGTCCCTAATGGAAGAGTTGGTGAGTAATACGCTTGGCTGGTGGCAGGGACAGGAGGAAGGAGCCCTGTCAGTTCAGGCCTGCCAGGCCTGCCGCTCTGAGCAGAGTGTGGGGCTGTGAACAGGACCGTGGGATCCTACTCGGGCCTCAGGCACTTTTCCAAGTACAACCCTCCACAGCTCACCCAACCTTCAGTTTCCTCCTCGTGAGGGGAGAGCAGGCAGCCCCGAAGCTCTACTGCGGATTTACAACGTGCTAGGTCCTAAGCGAGGGTTTTTCCATCTCTTTCTTCACTTACTCTCAGGAAATTTGGCTCAGAGTTTTCCAGTTTTGAAGGCTCAAGAATGTATGATTCTCAGCTAATTTAAACCCCAGGCCAGAGTACAGAAAGCAGTGAGAGGTGTCAGATATAAACCAAAAAATTTGAAGTGGTTATTAGTTCTCTCCCGAAGATTACAGCCCTTTTGGCAAAACCATGCTTCAGGAGAATGTCAGTACAAAGACAGAGCATGGTTGTCCGACTGCCACATGTGGCATCTGCGAGGTGTGGCAGAGGCGGCAGACCAAGGAGGGCACTTTGCTCCCGGCTCCTTGTTTGGCTCCTGATACAGGACTGCTCCACTGGCACAGCCAGGAGCCTGACCATGCGTCTGGGGCCGCTCATCTAGGGGAGCAGCTCTAAACGAAAGCCACATTTCCAAACGTCACTCGTGGGACAAAAGAAACGTAGACTTATAGCCAAGAAGTGGCGGTCCAGTCAAGCCTCCCTCCACCGGAGAGTGTGTGGAAGTGCGGAGACATCGCTATAGCAGCAGAGGGGAGATTCTCCCCCTGGGGGCAGCAAAGCTCAGCGGACGATGGACAGCTTTTGTGCAGAGCAAAGGGCCAAAGATGAAGAAGCTTCAGCTGCAGAGCAGCGTAGTTCCTTTTCGTACGACAAACCTCGCGAACCAGATGTCTCTTGAAAACCCCTCCAAGGATTAATTAGTGTTCCAGTGTTGCAGTCAAGACAGGGAGTAGAACCCAGGTCAGCGATCTGAGAAAGCGCCTTCTGAACCCCCTGAGTGTGCAGTCGCAGCCGTCGGCGTGCGTTGCTCCTGTGTGTCAGTGTACCTGTCTGCTCCTGGCAGATGCTTTATCTGCGGCCTCTTTCCTTGCATTTTCCTCTGTTGTGGCAGGACCTTGACCTTCCAGGACTATTGCGGACTGCACTGAATGTACCTTGAGCCCTCCAACCCACTGCAGCAGGTGGCCCAACCTCGTCCCTCAGATCCCAGCCTGGGCTATGCTGAGCCCTCTGGTCTTCCTTAGGGGAGGTGCCAGTGGATATTTTTCCTGCCTGCCATTTTTATAGTTTGGCCTTACTTATAGAGAAGTATTAGAAATTACTAACATGATCAACTCTGTTTGATGATGGAGAGGGATTTGAGAAAAGTTGCTAGATGCATCTGATTGCTATTGGAGATCTGTTCTGCTTGGTAATTACGGCCACACAAAGCAACAAAGGTGACACCAGTACCACACGGATGGGAATGGCTTTGGGGCAGGGCTCTGCATGGTGAGTATGGCTCCCAGGCACTTGATTCCTGTCCCCAGGACAGTAAGGCCATGTATAGACCTGATACGTGAGGCAGAGCGGAAGCTGACACAGCTTGCTAACCAGCAGGGTGGCGCTGCAAGCCTGAATACCACTATAGGGGCGGACCCCACCCGGGACTGTGCAGTCAGGGGGCTCTGAGTCTGCTGACACCAAGAAGCCTTTGACTGCTTGCTTACCCATCCTTCCCTCCCAAGCCCCACTTCCATCATTCTGGTACAGGGTGTCACTCTCCTAGGTTTGTCTCGGAAAACGCTGGCTCAGCTCACGTCTTCACCTTCGGGCTCTCTGACTTTTGCCTGTTGCTAAGTTCTTCCCCAAAAGCTCTCTGGTCTCCAGCCTGGTAAAGCTTTCTCCCCATACCTAGCCCAGATGGCCAGGGACAGGGAAGAGCGCTACTGGGAGGGAGGGGTGGTGTGGCCACACACAAGTCCTCATGCGGCCGTGTCCAGAGATGCCCTTTCAAGTCTGATGATTATAACTGCAGCACCAGGTATGAAAACCCCAGTGTTTGGCTGCATCTGGATTCACCAGAGAAATTAACTATCAATCACAATAACTCACATTTACTGTGCCAGATGCTATTCTAAGTGCTTTAGGAATCCCAGCTCATTTAGTCAGCCTCACAACCCTCTTTCAGGTTAGGGAGCAGACATAGAGCAGGTAATCCATTTGCCATGCACAAGTTTAAAAGGTGAGAACTGAGTTATAAACCTGGTAAGAATGACTCCTAACCCACATTTATAAACAAAAGAGGCAGGGGACGGGGGAGATAGCTCAGGGGCACAAGTGCCTACCTGGCAAGTGCAAGGTCCTGAGTTCGATCTCTGGTTCCACAAACAAAACAAAACAATCAAAAAACACAGAAAGAAAAGAGGCAGGGACAGTGAAGGTGTCTGTCTTACATTTTTTCTCCCTAATCGATCTTTTCTCCAACAACTATTTATTCACAAACTCATATGTATGTTAATAAGTTATGGGGCAAAAACTAGGTGTGAGATATCCTATTTGTTCTTTAAAACCAAAGCAAGACAAACACAAGTCTCTCTAAGGAGCACAGACTGGCAAAGACCCATAGCAGAGACGCAGGGTCATTAGCTTCCTTGGGCCGAATGAGGGACACTCAGCCAGGCCTGGGAAGGCCAGAGAAAGCATCCTGGTAAAGGTAATGTTACAAATGATGTCATATCATAACATCATAAAGGGTGGGCAGCTGACAGCGCAGCCCTGAGAGAGCTGGAGAAGGCTGTTTCCAGGAGAGAGAACAGGAAGCCCATGCTTGGTGGGCAAAGAGGGCCGGCAGGAGACCACAGGGCCCCGCAGCTGTGGAGCCTGGTTCTGCACAGCCGAGGCCTGGGCTCGGTGCTCTGCACTCCATCCTGGCCTCTTCCTATTACGGTGACAGAAATTCTGCCAGGGCAGAAAGCTTGTGTGCTTTGATCACTGTGACGCCTTTGGTGCTTGGTGGAGTAGGTCCTCAGGAAATACTTATTAACGCACACGGAAGTGCACGAGTCAATAGCACGCACCCAACACATATACGTGGTTTGCGTTAATGGCAGAAAGAACGGCAGTGCTGCGCTGAAGCGGGCTGCTGGGCAGCCTCTGCGTTTCTTCTACTGCTCAGTACCACTTATCCAAAATACCTAGGGTCAGAAGTGCTGCAGGTTTTAGAGATTTTCCAGGCTTGGAGTCCTTGCATAGACCTCGCGCAGTATCTTACGGGGTGCTTATCACACGCTGCGGGTGTACAGCCTACAGCTGGGTCACACGGTCATGACGGTGCACTTACATCTGGACCACAGCCCGTCTGTCACATGGGGCCAGGCGTGGGGCTTTGCAACTCTCAGCATCGTGGTCATGCTGATGACTGAAACATTTCTGCGTTTGGGTTTTAGGATTAGGAGGGCTCACCCTGCCATCGCTCTAGAATCAGTCCAACCCCCTCACTCACACTAAGCCCAGCGGGCCAGCCAGGTGCCTCGGAAGGTAACCGCTCCCCCTGGAACTGTAGGCTTATTAGCCCAGGCCTGCAGCGTGCGGCGATCACACCCCTGCTGAGCTGCTGTGTGGTATAGCTCAGCTTTGCTTCTGTCATAACCTCCTCCTGAGCGCTTTCCCCTTGAGGAAGGTCTCTTCTCTGACCTCTGTTTTATTTTGCTTTTTATTTATGCTTTAGATTTTTCACCTGCGAGAAACCATATAGCATTTCAGCTCGTGCGTCTGATTTATTCCACTGAGCCTTGCAGTGTCAGCGTGTAGCCATCTTTGTGCAGCTGATTCAAGTTTATCCTTCTTTATAGTAGAATAATGCTCCATGGGGTGTAAATGCCATGTTGTAAAAATCCATTCACCTCCTGATGGACATGCAAGCTGCTACCAGGATGCAGCTATGAAGAATTGTGCTGCTGTGAACACGGCTGTGTGTGGCTCCCTGTAGTGTGACGTCTGTAATACATGCATTGGACAGCTGGGCGGGCAATGTCCGGGTTGAATGGAAGTTCTACTTTTAGTCTGTGGAAGACTCTCCATACTGATTTCCACCTTGGCATCGTAGTGGTTTTATACTCCCACTACCCACAAGGCCCCTGCCAGCACTTGTTAATATTTATTTGATCTCTCATTGGTGGCCATTCTCTCTGGGGTAACACAGACTCTTTTTCATTTGCAGGACCGGGGTTCAAACTCACGATCTTGCACTTGGCAGGCAGGCACTTGTGCCACAGAGCTGTCTCCCCAGCCCCATGACAGAATCTTGGTATTGTTTTAATTTGCATTTCTCTATTGGCCAGTGATGGCAGCGGGCCACTGTATGGCCTTTGGCTGGAGTGGGACACTGGTCACACAGCTTGTGGGAAAGTTTACTCTACTGGAAGTTTAGAGAAGAATTTAGAGGGGACGCCCATGGGAATGGCCCCATTGGGGCGAATAAATTAGCTCACAAGGCAGCTTTGAAACAAGTTAGAGGGCAACGAAAGTTGTCCCTGAATGCAGATTTTGGTCTCACTTTTAACAAGCTCAATTTGTGCAGTTCTGGAGGAAGGCACGGTAAGGCTGCAGGGTATGCTGGCAAAGGCTGCAGTGCTAGGACAGCCTACAGGGCATGGTGGCTGAAAAGCCGGGGTACTCAGGGCTTCCTCCAGTGTGTCTTTAGCTTATTGCTATTTGTTCGCTCCCTGTGGGGTTCCTGAAGGCTTGGGTTTACCTCACAGTAAAGGCAAGAGGCGAAGTGCATGGTATTATATGCACTCAGTACTGAGGGACAAGCCCACAGCCTTCACATTGAGCTACATCACCTGTCATTGTGAGAAGTCTTTCTTTAGTGACCCACTCTTGCTGGGCTTTAAGTTGCCCAGGCTGGGCTTGAACCTGGGATCCTCCTGCCTCAGCCTCTCGAGTGCTGGGATCACAGATGTGTGCCACCACCTCTGGCTAAATGAATGGTTTTAGGAGCCTCCCTCAGCCTTACCATTCGAGGATCATGGGCTCTGTGACCCTCAGAGACAGAGGTGGCCTTTTAAAATGCACACAAAACAGCTTTATGGCCTTAAGATTAGCCTCATAGTCTGAGACCACTTGGCAGGAGAGAGTCACTGCAGGGAGTGAGTGCTTCTCTTTGTCCTCAGAGCTGAGGAGACCAAGACCCAGCACCATGGACTGAAGCAGGTCACATGGCTCAGGGCAGAGGAGAGAATGATGCTCCTCCTTTGCCTCAACTCTGAGAACCTGTTCATCTATGCGTTTGTGGTCTTTACCACCAAAGTGGCAAATATATGATATAAAAAAATGCCTCCTCTCCTTTCATTTATTGGATTTGTACTGTGCGTGCTAAGTGGTCAAGGCCCACAAAGTGATGAAACTCAAATCAGATTAATTTCTGACAATTTCCAACCTGCTCTCGCTTTCTATGGTGCTCTAGCTACCTCTCAGACTCCGCTGTGGGGCTGCACGGAGGGCGAGGTCCCGTGCCGTGGCCTTGTGTGTTCTCTTCGGGGCTGCTCAGGGCTTTCTGCTTCAGGGGAAGGAGCTCTCAGCTCCACAACCTCAGTGCTTACTTGTTGGATGCGCCATGAAGGTTTGTCAGCAGGGTGAAGTTGTTCCTCACACTCCGCAAACTGGCCAGCACCTAGGAGGAAAACAGCCAGTCAGTGAAGGACAGAAGCGACCCAAGGCCAGGTGCAGAGGCCATGTTTAGAAACCACATCCAGGGCCAGGAGAAGAGTGAACTGGGCAGACAGGACACATACCTGGGCAAAGGGGGTGACAATCAAGTCATCGCCGTGTCTAGTGAAAAGAGAGAAAAGACAGATTTTAAAATGTGGTCTACTTGTTATAACAGGGTCTAAGTGGGTGCTGCTGGCAGGTTGGTGCCAGCCATCTACATGCCACGGAGGCCGGCATCCTAGCTGCAGAGGACTCGGCAGCAGGCAGACACGGGGCTCCTAAGAGCCTGAAGGAAAAGAAGCAGCACTGGGCCCATGACACCCGGTTCATAGTGACTCCACGGGGAAGCCTCTGCAGGACAAGGGCAGACCCAGGCATCCGGCGGCCCGTGACACCCAGATTCATAGTGACTCCACGGGGAAGCCTCTGCGGGACAAGGGCAGACCCAGGCATCCGGCGGCCAGAGCCCGGGAATCCAGAGGGTGCTGTTCTGAGGCACACGTGGTGTCGGAAAAAATGGCCTAACCGTCTGGATAAAGGGTAACTTTGGATTTCCTGGCTTTTATTGATTTCAACCACAGCCTTAACACCATTTAGACACAGATTTCTGTCTGGGAATTCCATTACTTTTTTGTTTTTAACATAACTTTTTTTCTTAAAGTACCCTAGAAAAGCCTGCCATGACAGCGTGCAGACTGTCCCTACTAAAGCCATGCAGGAGCACTCGGTGGGCTCTGGGGCCCAATGCAGCTGTGCCTCACACCTGCAACATCTGTGCTCAGGACTGGCCCAGCGCGCTGCTTCAGAGAGGCGTTTTCTCTCGCACTTGCTTACTGACTCCACGTGCCCAGCAGACTCTCCGTGGTAGGATTTAGGAGGCAGATGGCCCGAGTCCCGAGATGGAACCTGTGTGCCATTGTGCTGCAAGTCCTGGCAGTGGTGCCAGAGCTGGGGACATTGACCTCTGTCCTCTGCCTTGTCTCCCAGCGCCACACAGACATGGCTTAGCTGTGCTTGGGAGCACAACCAACAATTGTTAGGCAGCTGCCTTGTGCCCGCCACTGCGGGAGGCCCACGCTGGGCCAGATGCACGCACGCTTGCGCGCGCACACACACACACACACACACATACACACACCCTCCTCGCCTTCTTCTCCAGTGTGGGCTTTTCACATTGGGTCCTCGTAAACAGGGTGCTTTCCTGTCTTTGTCTGAGACAGACAGCTCCTTCAAGCCAATCCAGCCAGGTTCTTGTGCACTCACGGTCAGTAGTGACGACATTAAGCACAGTGACGAAGAGGCAGCACCCCTGGGGTGGCCTCTGCCCGGGAGGCCTTCGCCGCTGCTGGGGATGGTTGACTCCCAAATCTGCTCTTCTAAGCATATGCTTCCTGCTCTGCAAAGGAGTCACAAGGATGGCAAGTCACGTCACACAGCATCTGGGGTCCTCAAAATCAAAACCAAGTAGGGAAGACCAAAATATATTTAGAACTGAAATAGACGCCAGTCCAGACGGAGACCCAGGGACAGCAGATGCCGAACTGGGTCCAAAGATGAGGTCAGCTACAGGCTGGAGGAGGCAGAGAGAGGTGAGGGAGGTGTTTGAGAGGAGCCTAGAGGAGCAGAGCCTAACAGGGTCTCACTATGCAGCTCAGGCTGGCCTTGAACTCGCTTTGTAGCCCCGGTGAGTCTTGAACTCACAACAATCCTCCTGCCTCAGCCTCCCAAGTGCTGGGACTTCAGGTGTGTGCCACCAGGCCTAGCAAGGAGCAAGTCTTAAAAGGCAAGATGCAGAGCCTGGCACCGCATGGGTGGCAGGACAAAGGCATTGAAACGGCAAGCGCTGAGCAAGCTTGCGGGGCGTGAAGGCAGAGCAAAGGCCGAGAAGGGCTGTGGGCCCCTGCAGTGCAGCCGAAGGCAGAGGGCAGAGAACTGGGCGAGGACTCGCTGCGCTGGGGGGTGGGGTGCGCTGCAGCGCACGCTGCCCTGCTCGGCCTCTTCCTCAGGACCGACCTTGCAAGTACCGAATGAATGATCTGGCGTCTGCTCCTATTTCTGACATGAAGTTCACGTTCGTTGTTCAGAGGCATCGGGGTGACTCGGAGAATGAGGTGAAGAGTCCGGAGCCCAGCAGCTGTTCTGTGACGCTCACATTTCTGGAGTCTGAACATCTGACTAGCACGAGGTGAAATAAGTGAACAGTCTCACACGGGCAGAGCCGAGGGCTGGCGTGTCCACGACCGAACCATGGCGTCACTGGCGTGGCGCAGCCTGGTGGTTGAGGGGGTCGTGGGCAAACATTGGGGCATGGCACCAGCGGGAATGCCTTGCTGTGCTGGTCTGAGGTTTGGAGAGTGAGCGTCCTGCAGCCGGAGCAGGCTTGCAGACCCTAAGGTGGGCGTCCCCGCAGCACGGAGCCGCCCCGCTGGCGTGTGTGGGACAGCGACTGCTAGGTGATGATCAGACAGTGTCTAGGAAGTCTAGGGAGAGTGCAAGGAACAATGTCTGTAGATTGTAGAAATATTCCGAGTGCTCAAAAGCAGTGATTTGATCTATTACTAAGGGCAAGTGCCCTGGCATTGGGCACATAAAGCCTCAGTTATGAAAGCTGGACTCTTGCTGGCCTGGGGAAAGGAGCAGTGAGGCCACCATTTGTTTTGTCCTCTTTTTAAATTACTCTTCCCCTTTCCCCCTTCTTCTTTTCTTATTTCTTTCTCTCCCAAACTTGCATGCATCTATCAGGTGACACGAACGACTGACCTGCAGATAACGCTGCAGTACAACACATGCTGTGAAACTCACATTACTTTAGCGAGTGAAATTCTGTACCATTGGTAATTTTTCTGTTTTAATGCTACTCTGTACTTGCTTTAAAAAATATTAAAAAGAAAAAAGGAAAAACTGATGTTACCTAACTACCCCAGCCACCAGTCAAGGCAGTCCTCAGAGAAATAGATATTCACAAGCGTGGCATGAGCACCATCTAGTTACAAAACTTCGTATTGCACCCTTTTGGAGCAAGAACTCCAGTCGGTGGCCCCTGGGTGTCAGAACTGGGTCTCGGTTTAGTGGGAGGCCTGCTCCCAGGAACAGCCCGCTTTCCAGAGGGCGGAAGGCTGTGTCTCAGTCCCAGACCCTGAACTTTATGAATAATTTTTGCCTCTGTGTCCTCCCTATGTATAATTGCCTTCGTCCTTTTCTTGAAAAGGAGAGGTGGAGTAGGAGCCCGGCTTTGGAAAGAGACCGCCGTGGACTGGCGCTGGGCTGCATGACTGCCTGCTGGAAGCCCTGGGGCGACCTCTCGGGGTCTCCAGCTCCTCTGTGAGATGTGGCCCTGAGTGAGTGAAATGAGCTCCTGGAGCTCACTGGTCCCGCTCGCAGCGGTTGGCACAGAAGATTGTTGTGCGTACGTCATCTCAGGGACATCTTTCCTACCATATGTAGACTTGTGTGTCTACCTTCCTGATTGGCCAGATTTTCTTCAAGACACTCAGGCCTGTCTTTGTGGCTGCTGTGGGTGCCCGTGTTCACATGGTGCACTGTAGCTTACCCTGTGCTTCCAGAGAGTTTCCTGTGACGGAAGCGTGCCCCGAGTCCCAGGGTAGGACACAGCCACTCACCTCGATGGCCAAACTTGACACCTCCCTTCCCACCTCTCACGATCAACCACCTGTCCCCACTGACCTTAACTTGCAAATATTCATTGGGTACGTGCTGGCCCTGTTCTGGTGCAGAGGCCCCGTGCTCTGTTCTGCAGGTCACTGACGCAGACTCCAGCTGGGTCTGACACCTGTCCTGCCCAAGCCTTCCTTCACAGCCTGACTGGAGCTCTCTCTCTCTCTCTCTCTCTCTTTTTTTTTTTTAAGACAGGATCTTTCAGTGGTTCAGGCTCGTCTTGAGCTCACTTTGTAGCCCAGGCTGATCTCAAACTCTCAACGATCCTCTTGCCGCAGCCTCCTCAGTGCTGGGACTACAGGTGTGCACAGCCATGCCTGGTCAAAGTTATCTTGAAAACCGGTTACGCTCCCCTGCTTTCAGGAGCCCTGGCACTCCCCACAGCTCGCAGCACGAAGGGCAACTCCTAATCCTCCCAACAGGGCCTCTTGTCCATCTCTGGCCTCTTCTTTCCGCAGCCCTCTGCCCCCTACACCCTCTCCCTCAGCCACACGGAGCCGGGGACCCCTGTGAGCTCCCACGCTGAGCCAGCCGCACCCAGCCTCTCCTCCGCAGCACCCTCCCACCTGCCTGACTCCACTCGCTAGGGAAACCTGTGTTACTGCGGCCTTGATGGCATTCGCACCGCCCCTCCTAAACTTTCTGCTCCTCCAAGGCACAGAATTAGCAGAGGACCTGTTGAAGTAAATGTGTATCAGGAGAATGAATAAGGTCCTCGTAACAGGACCAGAAAGGCGTGCGAGCAGGGACCAACGCCCTCCCTTGTGTGTTAGCGTCACTTAGCGGTGACAGGATGGCCTCCTGCATGCAAGGCTTCGGCCTCTCGGACCCCTTGGTTCAAGCTTTGGTTCCCATTGGGTGTCTCCAGCACCCATCCTTACACTGAGAGTGGTGTAGGACAGCACCTTGGGGCACAGAGGCTGAAGGAGCTGGAGTGGGCTTTGCATGGTGTGGCAAGCACAGGCCACGGGCCACGAATGTGGCTTTTATCACAGATAATGTGGAAATTAGAAAAGAGGCTCTGTGTCTTCATGGCAGCTGACAGCTGCAGCTGCGGACTCCTCAGCGTCCTGTCCAGGTAACTGGTCTTGAACACGGCAGCTACAGCTTGGGCCTGCCTGCGTGGCTCTGGCTCTCCTGTTCCCTGAGAAGCCCTTCTGGAAAACTCTCTGCTCTGGGGTCAGCGGCAGCTACAGCTGCTCCCTGTGTGGGTCAAGCTTGGTAGCAGGATGCCGGGGATGGCAGCAATGGGCCCCTTCCCAGGGGCTCTGCAGGGAACTGATCAGGCTCTTCCTTGACCAGCGAGGGCAGCACCCCCAGCACTGGGGAGCAGAGTAGGCCCCCTGGTGGCTTCTACCTCACACTCCGTGGGAGCTCTGCCTCTCAGCATGCAAAGGCGCTGCCTGGAGATGGCTGTGACGGAGGCAGGAGCAGGGCTACAGGTTGGATGGCCTGGCCTTCCCGCTGGGACTCGGGGTCATCCTGTTTCCCTGCACTGCAGAGGCTTCTTCTGACGTCTCCCTCAGCGCAGAAGGCCCCAGCCCCCCAGCTCACCCCTCGCACCTCTTGTTCTTACTCCTGTGCTTCCCACCCATGCTTTCCTCCTGCTCCCCTGCAAGAGTTCCCAGGAGAAGGGCAGGGCACACTAAGTGGGGCCATGCAGGGATCTCCTGCACCCCTGCACCCCTGCACCCTGCCGGGGCTCCTGGGTCCCCAGTGCCGCGCTCTTCCCGGGTCTGGTGGCAGGAGACTGCGAGCGGCAGGAGCCCCAGAGCTGCCGCCCCATCTGTATTTCCACCCGTCCTCAGCATCACGTCCTGTGGGTAGGAAGAGCTTCCCTCAGGTGGCTTCAGCACAGCCCGGGAACCTGTGCAGACCTGGGAGAGGGCCACGCTGAGAAACAAGCGCCTCGGTGCTCAACTGGCAAACACGGAGCAGTGTTTGTTTGCTTGTTTGGTTTGGGGTATGATGCTGAAATCATTTCAAAACAAAGTTGTGTGCCGGTAACACATCCTGGTACCAGCAGGCTGGAGCTGATCAGTCCGAGTGGCCCAGTGGCTTTCCTGAGAGAGGCTGCTCCTTATGATGGAGTTGTGCCCTTCTAGTGTTCGTTTTTTAAAGTCTTTAGTTTTAAAAAGCGATGAGGACACTGAATGATTTCCACAGAAAACTTGTCCTTCCGTAAATTTAAAACAGCACAGGGACGCTGGGTGCAGGGGTACAAGAATGGCACCTCTGCTTGTTTGCTCCCTCCCTCCCTCCCCCCCTCCCTCCCGCCCTCCCTTTCTTCCTTCCTTCCTTCCTTCTTCCTCTCTCTCTCTCTCTCTCTCTCTCTCTCTCTTCCTTT
>PVJA010007544.1:0-25076 GCA_004027025.1 Myocastor coypus | reverse complement strand
CAACTGCTCCCTAGAGGCCCCCGTGCTCTTCGGCACGGTCTGGACAGCAGGGGGCGTCAGGATGGACCTGCAGAAGGGCCGCCTTCCACAGCTGGCCCTCGTCCGTCAAGCTCACCATGTTTCCCTTGTCTGTCACGATGGGCTAGGAAACCTCGGTGGAGGACAGGAGTCGTAGCACCGGCATTGTCCAGAGCCACAGCGTGAACCTCAGTGGGCATGGCGCCACAGAGCGGCCATGGCCTCTCAGCCTTGGGTGGATCCGCTATGCGCTGGCTGCTTCCACAAGAAGAGCACAGACATGTGCCCATATGTCTTGCACACGCTTATCGTTAGGGCTTGGATACGGCTTGTGACATCGCAGGAAGGGTCACGTGCAGGAAACCTGGGGGCCAGCATGTGACTCTGGGAAGCGAGGCACTGCACAGAGGCGGGGCATCACCTGAGCTAATTAAGTCCTGGGGTGCTGCCACAGCAAGGCATTGGTGTCGCTCCTGCAGAGCGAGTCAGTCTCACAAGTGCGGCCATCACACTCAGGTGGCTCCTTCTGCGGGTGGCCGGCTTCCTCTCCATTTCTCTGCCATATCGAAATATAGTCAGGGACCAGTTCATGCTGCTTAGGCCCTCCAGCCACTAGGATGACCCTCCTCTAGCCCCCAGAAAGAGAGGTCAAGTCAACCTTTTTTCTTTATAAACCATCTAGGCTCAGGTACTTTGTTATAGCAACAGATAATGGACCTCATACAATCATCCTTAGCTGCATGACAGGTGCAGGTAAGCATAGCATAGAAAACAGCCATGCTCCGTCTCTGAGAGACACATTTCTTCTGCTGAAGGCAGGGCTCTCACTCTGGTAACACAAAAAACATGTGGAGAACTGTGTGACAGGGTAAATAATTGCTAGGCGTTGGCTGCCTTCCCCTCCACAATCCCGTGTGTAGCTGTGTTCCTTTGCTCTTTCCTGCTTAGCCATTGTTTCCCCGCCCACGTACCAACTTTCGGCGGGTGCCATTTGTTTTTCCCCCGACCATGAGCTTCCCTCTGCTGTGCGCATCTCTTATTCACGGTCTGGCACTCCGCATCGCACATAGGAGGGTTTCACCAAACATTTACCAAGTGAATGGAAAAATATAGGTGCGATTTGGGGCACGCCGGGGCGACAGAAACACCTCAGGGCTGAGATGCTTCGCTAAAACATGTCAGCGAAAGTCCTGTGGGGAGCTCTTTCTCACTGCTACCGTTTAAGATGTCCCTCTCCCACATCACAAGAGGATGAACATTTGTGGCTGTCTTTCTTGCAGACAAAAAGAACCCAGTGGAATTTTCCAGGCTGGTGACTTTAGGGAACTACTAATATTTTTATAACATAGGATGTTCAAAACAATTGTATGTGTGTCCAGAAACCTTTTAAGGATGGATTTTATTTTATTATGGCTAGTTCAGCCCGCCTTGGGGGTAGGGCTGGCACAGCAGGTGGTCCCTGCGGTTGCCTACGTTTGCCTAAGCAGGCACTTTAGACCACTGAGCCATCTCGCCAGCCCCTGAGGATGGATTTTACTGCCCAATTTTATTTGATTTTTCCTATTTAATAAATGAGCGCTATAGCCCTGTCATTGCTCTTCAAGTAAACATTGGAGGGGATCTACACCTAAGAGCAGCAGAACAAGGGGACCAGGAGCTCAGCCGGGCTCAGGGAGAAGGAGCTGCTGTCACTGGCAAGGACCAGGTAGATGAGTGAGTGTCCTGGGCACGGGGGACTCCAGCGCGGTCCTGGTGCGCTGCGGCCGGGGACAGCCCAGTGCCACAAGCGCAGGCAAGCCACAGTCACCTCGCGTTTCTCCTACAGCCTTCTGGGAATTGCACAAGTGGCTAAAAATTTAAGTGTGCTCTGCAAAGTGGGTAAAGTTCTCATCTTGTGGACAATTCAGTGGCTCAGCGCATGAAGCGCAGTGAAAACTTCTAATGGTATCAGTAACATACGTGAGCCGCACACCATGTCTGAGCCTTTTAACAGCTGTGGCCATGCTGACTCTAGACCCACGTGCCGCCCGGTGGGTGGCCTTGAGATGGCCAGCCGTGTGACTGTGAGGCCACTCCGTGTCCCTCCCGCCTCTGCCCTCTGTGAAAGGCACGAAGGTAGCAGCTGCCGCCGCAGCGGATGACAACCAGTAGGCGAGACAAGCGTGAGGCCAGAAGGGCAACAGGGGCTGTACTCACTGCTCGCTGGGAAGAGACGAGTTTCGTGACATCGCCTTTGGTGACAGGTCATAGTCGCTGTCCGATCTGTAGAGGAAGGACTCTCTGCGCTGGCTGTGCCCCGGGAAGGTGGCGTGCAGGACCAGCCCCGAGGACGAGCCGGCCTGGGGGTCCAGCGGGCTCCGGCCTGAGGAAGGGCCATTTTCCACATCAAAGCTTGAAGAGAAAGCAGAGAACTCTGGTCACACACAAGTCACAGAGGAGACCCGCAAACACAGCCCCGAGCTCACACGTGGCAGGTTCCTAATTGGACACTGCGTGGAAAGCTGTGGCCCTCACCACAGTTCTGGGCTGCCCTGGCTCTTTCCAAGTTGCGTACAGGAAATCGGGTCCCACACAGCCGTTATCCAAAGCCACCAGTAGTAAACGGTGACCCAGCACGTGAGCTCCCGAGCAGAGCCCACGACCACTCAGCTGCGCGAACAGCTGAACAAGTTCAGAGTGGAAGCCAAGGGTGAAATGACACAGAGGCGACAGTGCACAACCTGGCAGCCTCCAGGTGCCAGACACGGGGCTGTCACACCAAGGGGAGGCTTTGCGGTCAGAAATAAGCACCGAGGTGTTATCAAACACTCTGTATGCCTATTTCTAAATGTTTTGGGAACTGACTGTTATCCTGACAATATCCATTTTTTGATTAGATGGGAGGCCCAGCCTGAGACTTAATACTCATGGACAAGTGTAAATGCAAGTGCAGAAAATGACTTAACTAATCCGATAAAGCCGGATCCCCCTTGGAGGCTGCAGAGCTGCTCTCGGGAGGAGGAAGAGAAGCCCTGCAGGCTCTGGTGGAGGCGCACTGTGCGGCTGCGGGGCCTCCCCAGGCCTGAGCAGGGGCTCGCAAGCCCAGAGCCTTTTGCTGTTTTTTCTGACGCTCTTTCTCCCTCTGCCTATCCCCCATTCAACTATCAACTATCGTGCCTCTTCAATTTGGCAAAACATCCGTCTCTCCCTTTTCCTGTCTTTTATTTTGCTCTTTAGAGTTGGGGCTGCTCATAGAAGATAAAGCAGGGGTGAGTCAAACTGTGTGGCTCATTCCACGTCACATCCGGGCCTCGCGGTGCACCCATGTCCTACAGATGACGGAGATCTAGCTTCTTCCTACGCCCACAAATACCAGAAGGAGCTCTGACCAGTGAGCTAGCAGCCAGGAATGGCAGCGCTGCTGAGGTAGCTCCTCTCCCTGGATTTCCCTGGCCGCTGTGTCGCTCCTACGCTCTCCTATGCAGTCCAAACCCGGAACCCATTTTTGCGCATGCGTAGCCCCACCAGCCTCAAGCGGACAGCAACCTCGTCCCTAGTATTTCTCTGTATCACACGCTGTTCCCTGTCTAACGCCCTGAAGAAGGGGTTCTCAGGTTCAGGGCTCTTTCTCCAAGTTGGACCCCGATAGCTGCCTGCCCTGGGGGGAGGGTGCTGCAGCATGGGTGCTGGGGATGAACCGCCCTCCCTGTGGTTGCCTAAGCTTTCCTAAGCAGGCGCTTTAGACCGCTGAACCATCGCGGCCCAACCACGAAGTGTTTTTTTTTTTTTTTTTTTTTTTTTTTTTTTTGCAGGGTCGGGGATTGAACTCAGGCCCTTGCACTTTCCAGGCAAGCGCTTATTCCATTGAGCTTTCTCCTCAGACCCCCAGATGCCATACCATTTTTAAAAATGTTCTTTTTTTTTTTTTTTCCTTTCACTAATTTTGACAATGCTACTCTCTTTGGGTGGATTTTGCTTTCATTTATTTGTTTTACAAAGTTTTCTAACATATCATTTCATTGAATCCTAAAAAGCCTATGACCTATGTAACATGGTTCTACTCTGCATTTGAGCACCACAAGATTAGGAACACAGCGACACCTTGATAATGCAATAGGTGGAACAGTGGTCCTTGGCCCCTCTCTCCATGGAAGAAATGCACTAAGATGCTCACTGACACAGCAACAAAAGCTCTATGTGTTTCCCCAGGGATACATTCTACGATGATACTTAATTTGTAAAGTTAGTATAGTAAATGATTAGCAGCAAATTATAATAAAATAGAATAATTTTAAAAATCCACTCAAATGATTTAGAACTAACGCACTTTTTCTGGACTTTTCCACTTAATTGTTTTGAACCATGGCTGATTGCAGCAACAGAAACCATGCAGAACAAAACCACAGACGCGCAGCGGGAAGGGACCACTGGATCTGTAGACAGCACAACGCGCGACCCACGTCTTCTAACCCGTCTCTTCCCGATTCTGAGCCGGCCTGGGCTATGAGGAGAGTTTAAGGCAGTCTGAACGACGCAGTGAGACCCTGCATCAAAACAACCCACACCCAAACTAAACCAAACCAAACTACTGAAGCAAATGGTAGCAAAAGCGAACCAGAGAACCCGCTGGCTCCAGGTCCCTGGCCAAAAGCGGCAGGTGAAGCCCTCACAAGAAAAAGGACTAAGACTAAGGTGAGCTGCAGCACCCCAGCCTGTTTGGGCTTCCACGACGTGCGCATGGCTGTTCCCAGCAGGCCGGGGGCTGGGCAGGCAGCAGCCAGACGACCATGCCCCACTGCAGCTGGCAGCCGGCATGCCTGGGGGCAGATCACGCCGTAAGCCAGGCTCAATGAGAGGGGACAGTGACACCGGCTGGCAACCTCCCTGGGTCTGCACTGTGCTGTGCAGATGAGGAGCCCTTCTGTGGCATCTGTGAGTCCCGAGGCTGGCGCTCAGCCCCTCCGTGGGCAGGAGGCGAGAGCAGCTTACACAGAGTTAAGGGTGGACATGAGCCAGGGGACCCACGCGTGCGCCAGCTGCTGCTCCTCTGGTATGCATTTGCATAGACTGCTGGGTAAGGAAGCAACGGACTCCTGGCAGCTGCTGTCCTGGGTCCCTCTGGGATGGGCTGGGCATCCCCACAGAGGACTGGCATGTGGGACACCCCGGGACCTCCTGCCCCGCTGTGGCCTGGCTGCAGTCCCCTAGCTGGGGCTTATGTGAGGTCAGTCACGCAAGGCTGTGAACGGCACTCCTGTGCGTGCCTACGTCAAAGGCTCTGCAGAGATGCCCTGAGGGCGAGCTCCCCAGGCCTCCAGAACTTTCTCCAGGCTGGTTCTGCCAGGGCACACTCTGCCCCCTGCACTGGAGCCATGGCTGCTGAGTAGAGGGCAAGCACAGAGCATCTTCCCGGCAGTGTGCGGCCCAGGGTATCCTGCCCCTTGTGCTCCCTGGCACCCACCAGTCCTTCCCTGATGGGCGGCAGGGGTAAGGCTCTGATCCTGACATCCAGACAACCTCTAAGCCTTCCTCTGTGGATGGGTTTTCTGGCCGCCTTACCCTGCCAACTCTCACAGGAGGCCTGCTGGAATCTAGAGGAAACCAGGGATGAATCCCCTGGTGCAGAGAAACCAGCTCGAGGGACAAGTGGCCTTTTGTGCTCCCCGGGGCACTACTGCAAAGTGGCCAACCCAGATACACAACTGTGGAGCGCAGAGGAGTCACCAGCCACAGCAGAATTAGACATCACAACATGTCCCCAAAGACCCAGGGAGGGACAGACGGACCAAGAGGAACAAACGCCCCACACAAGGAGACTCAGTGAGCAGGGAATGCAAGCCTGAGGCTGCAGGAGCCAACCTGCAGGCCGGGTCACTTACTTAGGGCAGCCCTAGCCCCACCTTGGGCAGGCCTCGCATTTCGCCTTTGGGCTTCTTGAGATGAAGAAAAGTCACTGTGGAAGTCACGCAGATGGTGGATAGCGCCAGCAGGGCGACAGAAAAGCACGGCATCGTTGCTACCAGCTTAGGATTGTTCCACCTGGAGTTGCCCCCACCCCATGGATTTGGGTCCAAATTCTTTTTCCACAAGGCTGTAGCACAGAGCACAGCTTCGAGAGTCATCTCTTGTCTCGGGCTCTTAGCAGCTCCCGTAGCCGCGGTCCCACAGTTCCATGAATGTTTTCTTACCCTTGGTCATGCTATGCGTGACTCTAAGGAGGGCCACAGTTCATACCTGGGGTTTCGCAGTTACTTGTGGGCTCAGCGAATCAGAAGGGAGTTGTGGGAAGGGTAGGAGAGGCTGGGATCACGTGCTTGCGAGCGTTTGATGAGGACACGCGCGGTGTCATGAGCTAAGGCAAATGTTAAACTTAAAAAAAAAAAAATGACACTAAAAGACGCACTTCTAGGAGAGCCCGAGAGCCGCTGCCTTCGCTTCAGCCTGCTCATCACGGCCCTTCCGGTGCGCTCAGAGGCGGCTCTTCAGCACCGGGTCCTGAACGTCTTCTTCGGCCGGGCTGCCCTGGCCTCCTCGATATCCTGAACCAGTGCAAAACGTTTCCTTCCACAGTCACTTGGAGTTAGGGGTAGAGCCAGAGTCTCACAGGGCCAGGCCCAGGAAACAAGGTGGGCGGGGGCGCCCTTCCTACGAGTTGCCTAGAACGTGCAACCGTTATTGGCAGCAGGATGCACTATATTTTTGACCCTACCTCATAAAGGCGTTCCCGGGAGAGGGCTTCCAGAACTGCCTCAGACAGCGGCAAGAATGAAAGGACACACATGCTTGAACCCAGGAGAAAGGTGAGGGCGGTGATGGTAATGCTTCCTTGACTAGTTCATTCCTTAAATTTTTCTGAAATATTCACTGTATTTCTCAATTTCACTGCATCTGCTCGGCCACCACAGGTCACTGACATCCAGGGCATGAGCAGCAGCAGCACTGGCCATGGCCTTGCTTCTGGGACCAACAACCTCTCTGCCAGGTCCTGCCTTCTGGTCCTCAGGACCCTGCTCTCCCGGGCCTGCCCGCCTGGGCCAGCCTTCTGTGGGGAGCCTGGCTCATCCTTTATACCTACCGTGCTGCCACCTTGTTCTGCACTGTGACCCCAGGTCTCAGCTCCTAGGAGTGGCAGCAGGTGACGGTGGAGGGGAGTCACGAGGTCCCTGGAGCTGGAATGCTCCCATGTGAGGCCCTGGCGCCCCGTGTGTCATCAGGAGCTCCTGCATGCACACACGCCTGCGTTCCTGTACACAGATCCGGTCTGGAGAATGGACAGGAGCCTGGCTCTGTGAGCCCTGTGATACCCACACCCATGGATGCTCAGGCCCCTGCTACAAAGCACAGAGCAGACCCCGGCCTACACAGGCGCTGGACAGCCAGCTCACCACCAGATCATCACAGACGGCACCTTGTGCCAGGCGATTGCTGGCACGGAGCTCTGTGGAGAATGCGACTAAGACCGTGCCGCGTGAGCTCCTCAGAGACAGCGCTTGCTCACGATGCACGTTTTCTTCTGTCCTCCTCCCTGAAGCCGGGACACAGATTTCTGCTGTTGCCTTCAAATGAGTCTGAGGAGATGCAGAATCATGTGGAGCCAATGATGCAAAGATTGAAAAGATCAGTGTGTGTGCATGGGTTGGGTTTTTTTTTTTTTTTTTTTTTTTTTTGTATTTTTTTGTATTTTAGGGAAGGGTCTACAGGGTGTTCAGGGACCCACTACTAGACCGGACTCATAGTGATCCGCCTGTTTACAGCCTCCTAAGAGCAGGCATTACAGGGGCACCCGACCACACCTAGTCTCAGTTGCGTCTCAGCTCACCCTGGAGGCGGCCCCGGGGATTGAACCCCTGGCCCCTGTTAATCCCCTGAGCTAAAAATTGTGTTCTCCCTGAGCAAAACAGGCCTGCATAGAAGCAGCCAGCGTAGACATCGCTGCACCGAACCCCGCGGGGACAAGCGCTCCTCCGCCAGCCTGCCTCAGCTCTCCTCAGCTCCTTGCTTACGAACTTGGGCTCCACGGCCAAGATGTTCACAGTGCCTGTGCTGCGGCGCCAGGAGGGGCCAGCAGGGGGCAGGAGACGCCACTGCTTCCAGGCGACTCCAGCCTCAGTCTGTGAGGCTGCTGAGAGACAAGACCCAGGCTTTTTCGCGAGCCTTCGAGGGGAAACAAAGCTTCAGAACCTGACCTCGAGGTGCCCAGGATGCCCGAGACTAACCAGGAGACGCTTTGCTGTCCTCGTGAGAACAGCGGTGAAGCCAGGCAGCTCAGGGTTCCCAGAATGGTTTCCTGATCCCCAATACCTCCCACACCCCTGCTTCTGCAGCAGGAGCTCACGGGAGCAATCACCCTGGAAGCTTCGGCTTCTGAACCAGGGGCTCTCTCCTTTCCCAGCTCAGCATGCTCCAGGGGCGCCTCGCTGGATGTCCTGATGCACAGTCTCCCTGCAAAGACTGCGAGGCTTGAACTCCAGAGTGCGTGGAAGTGCTTCCCGCCCTTGGGGCCAGCGCTCCGCTGTCTGCAGCTAGCTTTCTGCCTTCTTTCTCAGAAGTGAGTCCCCATCACTGAGTTCTCACTGCAGCTCCAGGACAGCAGCTGTCTTGGCTTAGTGTCAACAAGGAGAGAGACGAGACCCCAGCATGAGGCTTCACTGGACAAAGCTTGGCGGGCGACATCCTGTCATTGCAGCCGCCATCTGTGCCCAGGTCCTTCCTGCCCCCCCCATCCCTCCCAGGCCTTCTGGACCCGTCTGACACCACACCCTGTGTCTCTCCGCTCAGCTCTCTCGCCTTCTCCGTCAGACCGTGTGGTCTTTGAGGCAGGAACTTAGCCTCACAGCTTTGCATTTCCAGACCCTAGAGCCAGCCTCACACCAAACAGCGCACACAAGTCGCTCCTCAGCGAGCCCAAGGGCTTTGCAGTTTCTGTCTGTCCCTGGACACAAAGTTCCACTGGGCTTAAAACCTCTGGCAGTGCAGTTCCTAAGCGAGGGCACTGTGGTCTTCCTGCTGTTCACACCCTCGTCCTGTCCTCCCTGCAGTATCCTGCCAACACTAATCCTGGACACTTGGCCGGTGAGAACTGTTTTGTCTATAGGAAGTGTACGTTTGCATGTAGACCGCAAGGGTGGTAGGGACGCGCATGTGAAGATGCTGTCTCTTTAATACTCTGTGAGAAGAGATTCCCCTCGATTGTATTCAGAAGCCAGCATCTTCCAATGCTGGGTGACAATTCTGATGAGAAACAATAGCTTCTTGGCCTTTCATGAGAGCACTTCCAGGGGCTGTGGCTTCCAGGTGCTGTCCAGCTCCTGCGGAGGGGTGAGCTGGTGGGTACACGCACCCCACCTGCTCCGTGACGGTGACAGACTGGTATGTCTAGCAAAGGACTGAACCTTGTGGAGCTACAGCCAGCAGGAGGGGCACCCATGTCTGCATTTGTCACGGCGACAGCAAGGCCTTGCAACTCTACCCTGAGAATCCGGCTCCAGAGTCTATGGCTCTCAGTCCCCACAGCAGGAAGGAGAACTGGGATGTGCGCTCCTCTGAATTCTGTAGGCAGCTCCCCGCAGCTGTCTGTCCTCCCCAGGGGATCTGAAAATTACACTTGGGCAACAGTCCCAAGCTGCCTTCTCCAGAAGGCTGAGCTGGGGCAGCACTGCAGGGCTGCCAAGCTCTGGGGTTCCTGCATCCGGTCCTGCTGTGTGAGGGATAAACAATAGGAAACAGGGGCTTCCTGGGTGCGCCCTGGCCCTGCACGGGAACAACGATGCCATGGGTAGAAGACCTCCAAGAGCACCAAAGATGAGATGTCACTTGGACCTTCAGGAGCGGCGGAAGAGCGGCTCTCCAGCGTGGCTTTGTCTTGGTGCTTACCGTCACGCACTCATTCAAAACAATTGCGCTGAGCGCCCATGAGGGAACATGGCGATGAAGTTGGCTTGAGATAATGGTAGCGTGAAAGACAGAAGGGTCTTTAGGACAAGGATGGGCTACAGCTGACCCAGTGAGAGGAATTCAGACCATGGTGATGGCCATGCAGGAAGAAATGTAAAACGCAAGAGTAGGGTACAGACCGATGCGGAGAACGCTGCTCCAGGCTGGGTCTTCAGCAGCCCGCCCACAAGAGCCACACAGCTGTCTACCAGGCTGCACCAGGGCATACAGGCGTCTTTCTCAGAGGAGGTCACCTCAGCCGAGGTCTGGGAAAGGTTTCGGCAAAGGTTTCTCTGTCCTTGGATTCTTGTCTTCATTTTTACACCCCTTCCACCAAAGAGCAGGTCAGGTGACGCTGAGAATTCAGTGTCAACCAGTGTATTAAGCTAATGGCTTAATTTTCCCCCTGCTTGAGCTTCTTTCTGAGCCAAGTCAGTTGTCCTACAATAGCACATATAGTTGTCATTATCTGTAAGCATATGTAGGTATGCATCATAACATGCATTACTATACATCTGTGTACACACACTTTATCATATATGAGCCTACATTAATAACTAAAGTAATAGTTATAGTTATTTTAGCTACAATAGAGTTGCGTCTCTAATGTCTAGGTATTTATGCGCCTGGGCAGATGTCCACGTCGGCCATGGAGCACTTGAGCAGCACATGTTTAGTCACCAGCCGCTCTCAGGCTCTGCTTCTAGAGACACAGGGCGCCTGCTCCGTATGCTCCACCCCAGCGCACAGAGCCCCGCCTGTCTAAGCTGTAGGCACCTAACAGTGCCAGGGGAAAGAACCAGTGCCCGGGGACTGGGCAAGCAGCATGAATATTGTCCCTCGGTGTCCAGCACCGGCAGCACCAGCGGCTTCTCCAGGAAGCACCACACCGGGTGTGGGCACCCGGTGACGTCTGCTCTTCCTCTGCGACGAGTCCTTCAAGGCCATCTCATGAAGAAGCCTAGGGGCTTGCTGGGAACACTGTGTCCTCTGCAGGATGCTCGCCAGAAGGGGAAGGCCAGTGAGCACACAGCAGCGGCGCCGTCCCCGCGAGGCATGGGTGGGGTGAGAGGTGGGAACCCACAGAATCCCTCTGCACAGTCCTCAGGCAGAATGTTCTCTGTTTTGTTTTTCTGTACTAATACTAATGCATTAGGGCAGGGTCTGCAGGGTCTCACTACACAGATTGGACTCCAAGTGATCCTCTTGTTCTCAGCCTCCCAAGCACTGGGACTATAGGCACGTGTCACTATGCTAGGTCTAGAAAATGTCCTTCTGCTGAGGACTTTTATTGCTTTTGCTTGAATTAACCCCTTGAGATCCTTTCACATTTTACCAAAGAAATATAAGAACTGAAAAAGGGAACGCCAACGCTTAATTTTTCTAGTGAGGCTATGAGCTGGAGGCCATTTTTTAAAAGAGTTTTACCTCAGATGCTCAGAAGAATATTTTGTTATGATCCGTAATGCCTTCACATTGTGATAATAAATTCATACCGTCATATTCCTCTGTCATACTATTTAATGCTCAAGGAGAAGGAGACTCTATTGGCAAATAATCTTACATCATAATTACGAGAGCATTTTTTCTAGCAAATTCACAAATGTCCTGTCTATTTCTAGGTTAAACAATGTGTTCAGAAATAATAGTGTTGCAATGTAACTACAATATTCTTTCTGTTTCCTAATTAAGGTTGAAATTTTGCAGACTGACTCTCAAACTTTCCTTCATTAAAATCTGCTAAGGAACCTGACCACTCTTACTGTTAGAGACACTTTGCACAGCACTGTCCTTCTTAGGAAAGATGAGGTCTCCTGAAGGGTCACAGTATTTATGAGGGAAAAGGCTTTTCAGGGAGACCTTTGGAGGGTGTGTAATGACCTCTTGTGTGCCCGGTATGCACTTTGGGCAAAGAGGTCACTGTATCAGACCGGCGTGTTTCAGACTACATTCTCTATTTTTAAAAAAGAAGTTGTACGAGACAATCAAATGCTCTCTTAACAAGATACAAATACTCTAATTTATAAGTGAGACAGGTTTGCCAATAACAAGATCTATTAATTAAATGAAATATTTATTGAGAAGTAATGGTGCCAGCATTCAGGAGCTCACAGGCAATTAGGGAAATGAGATTCAACTGGGAAAGCTAGCTTGTTCTCAACCAGGGATAGCTTCAAGAACTTACTGCTTCTGTAAATTCTCACATGCCATCTGGTAGTCATTTCTAGAAAAGAACTGGAAACCAGTACCTGAAATACTGCACAGAAGTCCCCCATGATCCTCTGCTTGCCTACCTCAGCGACAGGGAACATGTTAACCCTATGAGGTAGCGAATTCCAGTTTTGGCTTGGCTTCATTTTTCATGAGTCAGGCCAGGAAATGTAACCTTGCTCCAAGCTACAGCTACTCTAGAGACCCACTGCACACGCCTTGTCCCTCTGCGTCCAGGCAGCGGCTTCCTACTCGGCTACTCTAAACAGAATCTTCTATAATCGATCTCCTTTCTCCTTCCAGCTGTCCAGCTCACATGAGAACCGCCCACATCTTAATGGCCATCACAGCTTTGGACAACCCGATTTCCACCAGAATCAGTCCCCCGAGTGATCTCTGTGCTTCCGCTCCCTGCTGCAGCCCTCCCTCCAAGCCCTTTCCCAGGACAGCGAGATCAGTCTTTAAGTGCAACATGCTGAGAGCGTGACATTGGATTTGGAATACAGCCCGAGCTCCTTTCCATGGGTTTCGAATCTCGAGTTCCCCTCCCGCAAGCATCCCACCCTCTACTCAGGGTGCCCCGGCCCCAGGACTTTTTTTCGTATTTCAGAGAGGCAACATTTTCCTCAGCTTGTCCCTTCCACAGAACGACAAGGAGTGTGCAGTGGGTCAGGTCTTTTTCTACTATTAATCAGTGGGAAAATAATTTTTTTAATAAGTGACTTCGGCTACCTCTTAAAGAATTGGGCAGGTCACCTGTCTTTGGAGCACCCATTCCAGCTCTGTGTTACACTTATATGTCCTTTGAAAAGTTGTCTTTCTTTTGTGTAACTCTAAGTCCCACAAGGGCCATCTGTTCTGGGCAGCAGTGTGTTAGCTGGCAGTGCCTAGGCTTGCCTAGGACACCCTGCTAGTGCAGGGCAAATGTCTGTTCCATGGATTCAGGCATGCACGAGAGACGGTGGGTATCTTGAACACCACCAGCAACATCAGGGCTTCAAAGCAGACCCTCCTTTTAAAGGGTTTCTCCAAGGCCTGGACATGTAGCTGAGTGTTCCAGTGCTTTCTCAGCAGGACAAAGCCCTGGGTTCAATCCCCAGCACTACAGAGAAAAAAAAAAGAAGAAGAAGAAGGAACAGGAGGAGACCAAAATAATATGCATGTCTGCCTTTGGAGAGAGAATTATTTATTTCCCGACATTTGGCCAAATCCCACACCAATTCTAAAGAATCTCAAATTTAAAATAGCCATTGATGTAAACACTTGTCATAGGTTTGAAAAATTCTCCTGTGCTTATTACTGTGGGCTGATTTCAGCCAATGAGACTGGTTCCCAATCACATTTCCTAAGTTCCTGGCTTTGAGTAGGTGGAGTTCTCCACCAGGGATGCATTTCCAGTCTTGGCGTTGTAAATTCCATTACTTAACATTTTAAGAATTTTGTACCTAAAATTTAATTTATATTCTCTTGAGAATGAAGAGGCCATCTATCTCCTTTGTGGTTGAAATAGAAGGACAGGAGGGAGTGGCAGTGACTCAAATAATAGCCATAAAGTTGGAAATCAATGCTTCAGCCTCCGGCAAGCATAGCACTTAATATTGTTTACGTCAGTGAACATCTGGCCTGCAGACGCTATCGATGGTGAAAGCCATCCCTGCCAACAGCCAGGCACTGGGATTGCAAGCATGTTCTTTTGGAGGGGGAAGAAAGGCAGGAGATGGGGGAGAAGAGACAGTAGAGGTGGGAATCTGGGACCCGGGAACCTTTTCTTCTTTACATAGGCAATAAGGGAGGGAGGCTATGTGTCCCTCCCTCCCACAGTATAAGTGTTGGCTCGCATGAGGAAGCCATGACCACATGTCTTGGGGCCAATTACTTTGGGGCGAAGGAAGGCACTTGCTTTTATGGCTGTGAAGCCTAAAGTTCAAAGAGTTTAAGCAACTTGCTGACAACCACTCTACTGCCTGTTTAATGGTAGATCCCGGATTCGAGCCTAGTTGATCAGATACGTTACAAATGGATCCTCTCCAACATCTGTCCTGCCTCAGAGCTGCTCCAGGTCAATTTTCGTGACTTATTTGCAGTCAGTCTCACTCTTCAGAAGCCCTGGAGTTTACTACCACAGAATGGTCACAGAACAGTCACTCTCCATATCCTCATTTTCCATATCGCACACCCACAATAAATTATACAGATCTGTATCTAAAACACACCAGCCTACAAGCAAAAATAACCAGACAGGCTTCCCTCCCTCGGGGCTATGAAGGTGGAAAGCCCCAGCACCAGCGAGACTGAAATCCAAGAAATGCTAAGGGAAATTCTTCAGTCGAAAGAGAAATAATGGCGGGCAGAAATCTGGCTCTACACAAGCGATGAAAATTGATCATTCTTTCTCATTAAAGTCTCCTGAAGGCAGTCTGCAGTAAAGATCTGCACTGTAACTCCTGATGCAAACATTAAAATTGTTCAAGCAAAGGGTTAAAGCAAATAAACAAACAAGAGAAAGAAAGAAAATGGAGACATGAAATTATTATACAGGAATAGTTCAGAGAGAAAGAGAGAGAGAGAGAGAGAGAGAGAGAGAGAGAGAGAGAGAGAGAGAGAGAGAGAGAACCATATCATGAGCTGCTAACCTAAACTATTTTGGCCTGAGCTGGCCACCACTCTTGGGATCCTTACACAAGCATCTTCAATCCAGTTTGGTGCACAAAGGGCAGCTCTAACTTTCATAGTGTGCTTTTGTGGTATCTACCAAGAGGAGTCTCAGGCAGTCCTCAGTGAGTGACAGGCTGCTACGCCATGTAAGCCAAGTGCCCAGCTGTAGGCAGCGAAGCCACTCCTCCTCACCTTCCAAGTTCTGCCTGCCCCAAATGAGGGACTGAAGCCCTATGGCTCTGAGACTTTTCTTCACTTATTTTTGTCTTCGAGACAGGGCCTCACTATGCAGTTCACACTGGCCTTGAACTCACTTTGGAGACCAGGCTGGATTTAAATCACAGTGATCCTTAGCCTCCCAAGTGCTGGGACAGCAGGCCTAGGCCACCACACCCAGGCTTGAGGATTTCCAACAATATAACTCTGTTAGATCGAGCTTCTCTAAAGCATCTCCTTTTAACAGAACAGATATGATAAATAGGAAACAACAGCACGGCAGATCTGAACCTTGCTGTAGAAGCCTCTCTGTAAATGTAAGTGACCCAAACACAATAATTGAAAGACAGGTATTTTCAAGATGGATAACAGTGTACGCTGCTACTCTAAAGTGGCTTATAATAGACCACTCTAAATATATAAAGACGCAAGCAGGTTAAGGGGAAAGCACTGGGGCAGTACATAGTTTGATGACATTAGTCAAACAAAGCCAGAGTGGACCTACTGACAGCCTACTTGTTAGAAGATCTCAGAGCCAAATATAGAAGACAGTTTCATAATGACACAGGCATCAATTTATACACCAGACAATGTAACAGTTCTAAAGGCTATGTTGCTAATACCAGAGTTTCAAAATACATCAGGCAGAAACTGATAAAACCGAATTGAGAAAGAAAATGCTCATAGTTACAGCTTTAATGATGGTAGAACAACTAGAAACCTTAGGAAGAGGGAAGACCTGGCCACGGTCCATATGGCCTAATGGACAGGACATGCCCCTACCGACAGCGGAATGCGTGCTCTTTCCACATGTGCATGGAGACCTTGGCTAAGCAAGTCAACGTTCTAAGTTCACAGCAAGCCTCAATTATGTGCTCAGAAAGCCCAGGTCCTACTTGCTCCAGTCTCTGATCAGGGTGAAATTAAGTGAGAAATCAACAATAGAAATATTCCTGATGAAGGTCCAGTTATTCATAAATTAAACATTCTAAATACTTCATGAAGCACAGCCAAAGTTGAAAGAGATATTTAAAGTGCTCTGAACTGTATAAAAATGAAAATATTACATAATCAAGTTTTTGAGATGCTGAGAAATCAGTATTTATAAGGAAATTTATGGTGCAAAATGCCTTTACCAGAAAATAAGAAAATAAATGACTTTAACATCTAGCTCAAGAAATTAGGAACATAAAAGTAAAGGAATCCCAGTGAGAAAAAAGAAAAACAAAGATAAAAGACAGAATGAAAATAAATACAGAGATGAAGGTTCTTTGTTGGTAGAAATAACAACAAACCTAAACAAATACATCCATCAATAAAATTCAGAAACCTGCACTCAAGTTTAAAGCCTGAACAGGTTCTTTCAGTGTTCAATAAAATTCTGAAACTTTAAGTCAGAGTTTGAGGGCAGAGAGAGAGAGAGACAGAGACAGAGAGAAAGAGACAGAGAGAGACAGAGAGAGAGATGGAGAGAGAGTGAGAGAGAGACAGGGAGAGAGAGAGATGGAGAAAGAGGGGCAGAGAATACCAGCATGCCAGTCACTGGTGTCAGGAATGAGGGAGCATCCTGGCATAGACTCGAAAGGTGTAGTGTTATGAAAATGTAAGGCCAGTTTAAAAAAAAAAAGTAGCAGATGCACGCGGTGTACACGCTGAATGTTACGTGCAATCCGTGCGACACATAAGCTTAAATATCGTGTCGTTTCTTTCAGATGAGAAACATGGAATATAAACATGGAGCAAAACGAAAGGGGAATCACAGAGAGTGGCGAGAGAGCTCTTCTGGGGCGGTTGGGGCGGGCGATAAAGAGCGGCGCAGCGGCACAGCGCGAGCCCAGCCCCCAGGCCGGGGAAGCATGGTCGCTGCAGACCGCGGGCACCAGCGATCAAGGACAATCGTGGATGGTGCAAGTGTCCTGTGAGGAATGGGATCGCTGTGTATATCAGAAGGGCACCGGTAAAATTTACCAAAAAATAAAAGTTGAGGGAAAATATGGATAGGCTCTGAATATGTTTAGAAATTAAAATTTCAAGTGTAACTGTCCCAGCCCCCCCAAAAAAGAAAAACTACCTGCAAAAATTAATAAATCTCACTCATCATATCATCATTTCAGAACACTGGAGATAAGAAATACTTCATAGCTCATTGTGAAAGGTCAGGATATCTCTCATATCAAACTCAAAGAAGAACAACCTCTAAAAAGAAAATTGCCTTTAGGTGAAAAATCAGAGAGAAATTATAGCAAATCGACTCCAACAGTATCTGAAGAAAATTACACATTATGATCAAATGGAGTTTGATCTAGAAAAATAAGGTTAGTATAATACTCAGAAGTCACCATAAATTTGGCTGACTGGCACATGCCTGTAACTCCAGCACTCTGGGAGGCTGAGGCAGGAGAACAGACACTCTGAGCCCACCCTACATAGCTCAGGGACTCAGTGATACCGCAGATGGAAAGATCTAAAAGTGCAGGGGAAATACCTCAGGGTGATGGCCCTGGTTCCACCCCCAGTACCACAGAGCAAAGCAAAAATAATTAACATAACGGAGCTTATGAAAGAATAAACAAAAGACATATACGCATACAAGAAGCAGTTAATGAAATCTAAAATCCATTCCTGATTTAAAAAGGAAAAGTTCCATAGAAACAATAATACAATTCCCTACTCAGGTCACGGGCGTGACTGAAAGGGGCCAGCAGGCCACAGGCTTCTGCGGAAAGTACGGACTCATTTCACCCTCCGAGGAGGAGCGAGGCAAGAGCCTCAGTTCTGATTTCGACGGTGGAGGGGTTCCACAGGGCAAGGGGGGACGCAGAGAAGGGGCTCTACAGACAGGACAAGGAGGTGTGTTCAGATGGGGCTCGGTAGCAGTGGGGAGACGCTGAGGCGGGCGCTACAGGAAAGGGCGGACACAGGGATGGAAGCGTGTGTCTCTTCTCACGGAGGGCCTGGCCGCCTGTGGAGAAGACTGCTTTTGGTTGAAAGCGAAGTCACAGAAATGTGACAAGTGAGTGGATAAACAAGCCGTGAGCCACCCTTATCAGAGGCCACCACTCACTAGCAAGAAGGGACAGCCACTTACTGTCACACCACTCCTGAGAAATCCTAAACAACTGCACTTAGACTGAGACAAATCAAAGCACATGTACTGTGTGCTCATATATGGAAAGTTCAGAAAGATAAAACTGAGGTCGAGGCCAGTGTGTTCCCAGCTGCGGCAGAACACAGCAGGGAGAGAGGATAGGAATTGCAGAGGGAAATTTGGGGCTTCTGTGAATAACAAGCCATGTCACACACAGGGGATTTTATCAGTGTGTACCTGTTTTAGGATTTTATTGATTGATTGATTGATTTTTGAGAGAGGGTCTCTCTGTTCTTCATGCTGTTTTTGAACTCACTGTGTAGCTCAGGCTGGCCTCCAGCTACCAGCTTCTCCTGTCCCACCCTCCCAAAGATTACATGTGTGCACCATGGGGCCTGGCCTTGGAGCATTATGTTTTAAAAAGGGCTTTAATTGTATGTTGTTCGTACCTCCATGGAGATGTTTCTATAAAAATGAAAAGACCTACGATTGCCCCTGTGACTCCCTATCAAATAAGTTATTTTCTGGCACTTCTTTTAAAATAAAACATCAAGAAGTCATCTTTCAAGAGGTAACAGATGGACACTCTGTTGGCAGGAGCATAGAGCGGCACAGGCTCAGCACAAGTTAGTACGTGTGCCGGTTCCTGAAGAAATCAAAAGGAGATGGCCCTGTGTGCGTGCTCCTCTGCGGGCATGTTCTCCGCCCAGGGTGCCGCCACCTCAGGGGTGTGTCTGTCTCCCAAGTTCACTGAGCATGGTTCACAGCAGGCAAGAGACAAGAAACACATTCGGTGGTGGACAGATGGGTAAAGAAAGCGCTGCCCAGCCCACTGTGGAGGCCGAGCCCTGCCTTCCCTGCACGCCTGGAGGCTGAGGCCCTGGTGCAAGTTCGAGGCCAGCCTGGGCGACTCACCAAGGCACTTTCTCAAGGCAAACGTTTTAAGGTTTGGGCATACAGTTCAGGGTGAATGCCTGGGGCTCACCTCCAGTGCCACAAAAATAAGCAAACAAACAAGAGAAATGGGAAGAAGAGAACGTGGTACACGCACGCCCCACAGAGCATCGGTCACCTCTGCAAAGAGGAGTGTGCCATTTGCTGCAACAGGGATAGGCCCGGCAAGTAGCAAGCTAAATAAAGTAAGAGGGATGCAGGATGAACATATTGCATGACCTCATTCCTTGGGGAACGTGTGTGTGTGTGTGTGTGTGTGTGTGTGTGTGTGTGTGTGTGTGTGTGCACCAGTGTGGGAAAGCGGCCACATATACAGAGAAAGGGAGCGAAGCAGAGGTTTTCAGGTGTGAAGGCTAGGAGGAGAGGAAACGGCAGACTCGGAGGACAAGATCCCACACCGGAGCTGCGCAGCGTGAGAACGTGTGGGGGGGGCCTGGGGGACGTGCGTGTCGGGGCTAGCCAAACAGAGTTGTACTAGAGACTTCTGTTAAACAGGCAAGTTTTAGCAGCTCTTGTCACCAAGAAATGTTCCAAGGGGAGAGGACAGACTCGATGAGCTGCCTCACTCTGGTAGCTATTTCCCCATCACCCACATTAAGGTTTGTGTCTAGCTGCCCCCCCCCCAAAACCTCATGCAGCCGTGGGGCAGACTTCTGCAGTTGGTGGTTAACTCATGATCCACTGGGATCATGGGTGTGAGGGCTGCACCCAGCCTGGGGCAGAGAGCCAGAGCAAAACATAAGGGAGACACCCCTCTTCTCTGTTGCCGCTGTTGGCGCTACTCCTCCATGCTATTCTTGCTCTTTGTCGCTGCCGGGAAAGGGTGTTCTCTGTCCTCTGCCATGTTCCTCTGCCATGAAAGGCTCCACTCTGCCATGGAGCCAGCCAAGCATGGACTGACACCTCCAGTAACTGTGAGCTAAATAAACCTTTCCTTCCTTCATTTTGGGTGCCATTTGCACCAGCAATGAAAGAAGAGTAACCGAGACAGGTCATATCCCAGAGCACTGTGCACCAGCCTCACACACACTCAGATTCATTCAGAACTAACGCAGGGACACATACATTTTTAAGTCCTGCAGGAAACACCAAGTGTGGCTTATGCTAGATCTAAAACACTGAGGGCCAGGGAGGCAGCTCAGTGGTGTAAATGTCTGCCTGGATCTAGAACACCGTACTGTACGTTTGTTTTCCTAATTGTCTCCACCCATGCCTTGCTTCTCCTCAGGCCCTCAGGATTTGGGCCGCAGTGCTCCATGGGAAAGCCCTCTGACCTAGAGCTTCCAGGCCCAAGCTTGGTCTAGCCCGGGCTCAGTTTGCAGCTGTCAGCCCTCTCAGCCTTGCTGACTTCAGTCTGTTGCCAGCCTGGAAAAGTCGGAGAACTCTTGGCCAGGCTCTCGGCACTCTCTTCTTTGTTTCCCAAGGTGATTTTTTATGGTCTGTGTAGCAGCGACTTCCTAGTCTGAATAAAACAGTGGAAGCTACAGGAAGAATATGATTTCACAGACCAGCCAGACAGCAGAAACAGTCACCTGCAGCAGGCCAAAGCCAAGTGGGAAGGGGAAAGGGTCACGTGTGGTGTGGACCCTGGACGATCGGGCCCAGGGCGCTGGGGGGAGCGGCACCCACAGGCTCTACCTCTCTGTGCAAGTGCACCGCTGTCTTCAGCTCTGCGATAACCTTATTCTAGATACATCCTGTCTCGGTAAAACTACTTAGCATTGATTTTGTACCTGAAGAGATTCAGCACATCAATGTTCCAAAAATAAATGGCCTCATGATTCTATTAGAGCATAAGCAACGTCTCCGGCCTTTGTCAATTTTGGTCATTGCTTTCAGAAATTAGATCTTGCTATAACTTAAGCTGGGCGCTCATGCACAGGTCACGTCCTGCCCATGTCAGCCGGGGAGCCCAGCATGGATCCCCAGTGTCAGGAGGAGCCAGGGAGGTCTGGAGACAGCCTCACCTGCGCAGCTTTCTTGGGGAGCTCTGTTGGTCCCTGAGAGTCCACTTGACCCCTACGTGGAGAGCAAAAGCCTTCCGTCAGGGTTTCTTTCCAAGCAATCTTTAAAAGAAAGCCATAGGAGCAGTGTTTGAGAGTGGACAGAGAAGTCCCTGTTTTTAACCAGTGCAAATTCTCTCTCTTCTCCTGCCGTCCCTTCCCTCGGAGACTTGGTTCTGGAAGGGGTCTTGCCGCTTTACAGATTCATCCTTTCGATCAACAGAACTGGCTGCAAGAGTGAGTGCCTTGGAATCCAGGAATTTCTACACCCCTGGGCTTCAAGCAGCTCTAATCCAAGGAGTCCTTTGAAGGGTTGATTTACTGGATATGGTTCTCCCTGAGCTCTCCTCGGCTGCCGATGGCTTCATCCTGTTTGATCTTCTTAGGGCTGTTTTTCACAGCATGGATGTCCTCCTTAATACCCAGTGGTCTTAACTTGCTGTCAATCCCCAGGTCCAACCAAAACGTCACCCTCAGCATCAGAGGGCCTCGGGGCTCTCACGCAGTGCCCATGACCCCATGCTAGGGACTCAGAGCAGGATGTGCTCTCACAGTGTCACCTTGGTCATTGGGAGTGGCTTGCACAAAACCAAAACTGCCACCGTGAGCAGTGAGTCTATCTGCAGTGGCCGTATTTCTCTTGAATTTTATAAGTGAGTCCCTTAACTTCTTCACTATTCTCTATATTTTTAAAAATTCTATTCAGATACAGGACTGTCTCATTCCAGATGAGGAAGCCATAATATTCATGCTCTTCCCCATGCCAATTTTTAAAAAAAATACTCTTTGCAATGTAGGGTTGGGAGACGCTTGAGGTCATTTCTTATTTAACACCAGTAGCCGTAACTTACATCATCCCTAGGAAATCTGACCTCAGAAACAGTTGGTTTTCTGTGTTGTCTCTTTAAAGGCTAACAGGTTTCCCAAACCATAAATCTCATTGCTGTCTTAGAAAAAAAAAAAATTCTGTAGTAAGAAAGGACACAGAACTCAAATCTCCCTTTATCATCCCTGGCCTAGGCATCTAATGTGTACCTGGGGCTCAGGGCAATTTTCAAAACCTTGTTCTAGCTAGCGCACAAAATGCCAAGTGTCATTTCACTTTCCTAGGTGCAAACCTCTTATTGATCACCCCTGCTAACTGAAGACAGTTCAGGAGCCTCTGCCAGGGCACGGGGTCTGGAGGGTATGGCCTGACCTTGGCCATCTAAGCACGCCTTCTGCTGATGTTACTGAGGTTCAACAATGCCGTATCGCACTCTCTCCCTCAGCTGTGCTTCCTGCCTCTTCCTTAAGCTTTGCCTTCTCAATCAGCGGCCGCAGATCCCTGGCACACATACTGCTGTGGGCTGCGTGTAGCACTGAAAGCTCTAAAAGATACCGAGCACCCAAACTCTAGTCCAAAGCCCTTTGAAACAAACGCCTCTTAATGCAGCAACACCGAAGTCAGACTGAAACACTGAGGCTTTAAATTTGCACCTAGTGTGCTTTTGCACAACAAAAGTAGGCTTTGCTGCTTCAGGCGGATGGTTTGTCAAATCTTGGTCAGGGCGACTTGGCTTGAGTGCTGACAGAGGCTCTGCCTGGCCGTTGTGGTCCACGTGCCGTAGGTTTGCCACCACTGGTCTAGGTGATTCCTCCACCTAGAATCCTGATATTCCACAACCCAAGGATGATCAAGAATCTGGGATGGTGCATTGAGAGCCCACAGGGAGGCAAAGCTGACATCTCTCAGCGAGAGGAACTGGCTGAGGCAGCCAAGCTTCCCAAGTGTCAGAACCGCTAGGGAATTCCCAGCATGACTCAGGGAAGCCAGAGGCAGGAGAAGGTGATTATCCTGGGAGACACATCCTCGGAAGGAGTTACCGTAATGGCTCAGGCAGAAGCTTTGCATTGACAGAGATCTAAGTTTGAAAAGAAGCTGCCACTCGCTCACTGTTGGGTCTTGGATTTTGCTTCCCTGGGCTTCAGTTCCCTCGTGGGCAAAGCAGCAACAGAGAAGAAACTTCAAGCACGCTGTCAGGAGAAATGAAGTAATATGTGTGGAGACTCCAGTGTTTACCTCTGCGGTCATCTGGCCAGGCCAGCTGTTAGAATCGAGTGGCAGGATGATTCGCACAGAGTGCTTCAGGGCTTTCTGTCACCATGTTGCTCCCTGAGGTAGGATTGCTCAAGATCCAGGGACACCACTGAGGAGACCCCAAAGTTCTCAGGTGACCAGGAGGCTGCCAAGCCCTGGAGCAGGAAGCTGAGGGTGAGCTGGCTTCTTCCATGAAGGGCGCTGCTCACGCTGTGACGGGCTCGTGGAAGATGACTCCAGTCCAGGAGGCTGGACGGATGCCTGCACGATGAAGGACTGGAGAGGAGCCAGCCTGCGTGTGGCAGGAACAGACCCGGCCGCCCCAAAGTCTCCCCGGCTCCTTGTCTCCTTCTCGGCCTTGAAGCTGAGTGTCCCAGTGACTCGGTCCCAGCTGGTATTCCGGGGAAATGAGTTCCTGCCCAAATATTAGGTCAGCCCCCACAGAACTGCTGCTTTTGTAGGTTAAAGTGTAGCTCAAATCAGCCATTGCAGTTAGATCAGCTATGGAAAACAAACCTTACTCTGTAGGAAAATGCCTTCTCCCTTGTTTCTTGTCCTTTCCTCCTTTACTTCTGCCTGAATCAGGGGCCCAATGCACCAATGCTGCCCAAAGCAGCACTACTGTGGCTTTGACGTAGGTCAACGCCAGGATGGTAGAGAAAGAAGGTGAGAGGATTGCGACTCTTTGGGGACACCCCTGGAGTTCCTGCTGCACAGAGCGATGCACCCTCTGTGGGGTCACTGTCCTTATCACTCATGTGGCCGATGACAGCCATCCTAACTGGCGCTGAGGCACAGAGTCTGCCAGCACGTGGCCATGAGGAGCTTTAAGGTGGAACAGCTGAGCTGGGCCCAGAGAAATTGGATTCCAAAAGCAGCAGGCCATTGGGTTCAAAAACCCTGGCACTGGCTCTCCAGGGAATGTGGCAAGATGGAGTGGAAGGAGGGGGAAAGGAGGGCAGGCGGGGGGGTGGGGGGTGTGACAGTAGGGCATCGACTTCAAGCAGGGCAGCCCGGCTAGCACATGGACAGCTGGGAGAATAGGTGGTGGTCTGAGTGACAGGCAGGGTGACCAGTGAGCAAGGGGCAGGTCTGGAGAGTGGCTGTAGAAAGCGGGGAACCCAGGGGTGGGGCCCACAGAGCCCTTTTGCAGGAAGTGCTCCTAAAGTGTGTGCGTGGAAGACGACCCACGGATGACCACCAGGTTTTACACCCGAGCCACTGGAAGCTCCAACTCCACCAACTCAGAGGAGGAGGCAACAGAAGACCTGGGTTTGCAAGCAAAGACGAGGTTGTGTTATAGTTGAGGTGGCAGACGTAAAGGGCGAGATGTCAGGCGTGCAGCTGGGTGTGAGCTCCTGGAAAGCCATGCGGACACACACGCACACGCACACACACACACACGCACACTCCTGGCCTCCTACTGCCTTCTGTCTCTGGGGTGGGCAAGGTGGGGTCATAGACGCCCTGCAGCGTGGACGCTCCGCTGACAGGCCCTAACATACGTTCTGTGCTGATGCTTTCCTAGGGACTTTGTGAAGCATAGTGCATACATGGACTTATTTACTCCTCACAGTCAGCCTAGGAGGATGTATGTTGACTTCCTTCTGCAAGTGAGGTCGCCAAGGCCAGGCCATGTCATAGTCTCACCCAAGCCCACAGAGCTGCAGGCAGTGGAACTTGGGCTCAAATGAAGAACACTTCCTCTTAAACCTACATGCTTAGCCTGCAGGCTGCAGCGGACATGCCAGCCTGGCAGCCCTTAGGGATAACGTGGAGATGAGCAGCGCCTCCGATGTGCCATGCCGTTCAATGTTTGCACGTGGGTAACTCAGGCATCCTCCATCGCGTGGCCAAAATAAAGCTCTCAAAATTTCCCCAGCCAAATCGATTTGTCCTCCTCCTTCCTATGCTCGTCAGCAGCGCAGTTAACTGCCCA
>PVJA010007543.1:30000-68005 GCA_004027025.1 Myocastor coypus | reverse complement strand
TTTTTTTTTTTTTTTTTTTTTTTTGTCTTTTTGAGACAGGGCCTCTCTATGCAGTTCAGGCTGACCTTGAGTTCACTTTTGTAGCCCAGGCTAGTCTCGAACTCGCACCAATCCTCCTGCCTCAGCCTCCCAAATGCTGGGATTACAGGCATGCACCACCACAACCGGCAGCACTTATTTTGAAAAAAGAAAAAAGAAATTTTTTTTAACCCTTAGGGGGTTACACTACAAGCAGCGTTCTCAGATACCACAGTTAATTCCTTAAGTATCCCAGGCAGGGGGCACTCTGAGCCAGGCAGTGGAGGAAACTCTGAAAGAGTCTAGACGTCCCAGCATCCTCTCTCCTGAGCTGTAACATGGAGGGTCAAGCTTGCCCCTCGATCTTTGCTAAGCTTGATAGGAAACTCACTGGATAGGAAAACTGCAAGGAGTTTAAGCAAGTTAAGAAGAAGTTAAGCCCTGTTCATGACAACTCTCCAAAACTAGTTCTTCTGCACCAGTTGCAGGAGGCACAAAGCTGAGGCTGCACTACACCCCCACTCCCATAGGCAGCGACTCCTTAGTGCGGCTTGAAAGGGGCATTAAACCCATTCTAGGGAATTGTATCTTTCCATGTCAAAGCCTACATGCCTGACCTTCCCATAACACTCATTGCTTTAGAGGAATCTGCAAGAAAGAAAGACCAGGTCTCCATAGATCACCGTTTTACCTTGCAAAACCAACTTTCTCCTGAATACTCATGCACATGTCAGGGGCTAACTATGAAAGGCTAGAGCTTCTAGTACTGACAAGGAATTTGCCCAGAAACAGTCAAACACTTCCCCCTTTGTAGTAAGAGGGATGGAAGCCAGGGCCTGACAAATGCTAGCCAAGTACTCTAACTACCAAGTTAAACCCAAAGTCCAACAAAATAGTCTGAGGCAAAGGTAAGAAAAAAGGTAGCAGGCCAGGCATGATGGCATATGCCTATGATCCTAGCACTCAAGAGGCTAAGGCAGGATGATCATAAAGTTTGAGGCCAGTCTGGGCTACATGTGAGTTCAAGGCCAGCCTGAACTGCATAACGAAGCCCTGTCTCAAGAAAATCAAAGGGAGGGCCCAGCAGGATAGCTCAGTGGTCTAAAGCACCTGCTTAGGAAAGCTTAGGAGGCTGCAGGGACCGCGGTTCAATCCCCGGCACCACATGCTGCACCAGCCCTGCCCTCAGGGCAGGCTGAGCCGGCACAAAAATAAACAAACAAACAAAAGTTCTGAAACAAGAAAAAATAAAAAATTCTAAAAAAAAAATAATAAAATCAAAGGGATGCAGAATGGCAAAGAAAGGAACAGACTGGAGCTGGGGTTCAGAGGTCAAACACTTGCCTAGTATAGACAACACTTGCCCTGGGTTTGACTGATAGCAACATGCGAAAGAAAAGAAAATCTGGAAGGTTAAGAACCCTATTTGGGCAATGACAAGCGAATACCCAAAGCAGTGGACTGGGCAGTCTTGGGCACAGGAGACAAAAGGGTTTAAACAGGTATGCGCTAGTAAAAGCTTAACATGAGATCTTGGAGGAAAAAATACATGTCCATATATGTGTATGTGTATGTCAGTTTATTATAAACCTTATTGGCTAAAAGAATGTGCAGAACATGATTTACAAATAAAAAAATGTCCAATGTTCTTTATTGCATGTCTGTAAAATTAAATTTTTCAGAATGCCTTTGTTGGTTAGTTGCCAACTCTAGTATCTGTAGGGAACCTGTCTGTGGTTATAATTTGACTGTGACTTAACACAATCATATTACACAGAAATGTTGGTCACTCTTGAATTCAGCAGCCACTAAAGTGTTGAATGGATATGGGCCTTGACAGGACAGGTGACGGTGTTCAGGGTTAGCTCATCTTCTGATAGGAAACACTACGAGTTTCTGTCCTGTTAACAAGTTCAGAACTGAAGGTACCATCTGGGTTAGAGGCTCTGGCACCCTCCCTGTATCGCTCAGCAGCTATTCTGAGAAAGGTGGGTTCTGCATTTCCAGGGGCTTCTCCTCTTAGTGAGAGAGGGCATTCTCAGGCTTTTAAGTGTATAATACTGGCTTAGAAGGAGTCAAAGTACTCTAACCCCAAGAGCTGTTCTTCCTTTTATTTGTGGCATTTCCCACCTCTGAAGTAACAGAAGTCTGCTTTTCTCTCCAGAATGCTTTTGCCAAGTGGTACTTCTCTTAATGACTGGACAGTCTCACAATCGATAGCTCCTATCATGCTGAACATGAGATATTTGTCAGGTACTTTAAAAAATATATTATTGTCCTGGGTGTGGTGGTCCATGCCTGTAATCCCAGCACTCAGGATGCTGAGTCAGGAGGACTGCTACAAGTTCAAGGCCAGCCTGCATTATATAATGAGACTGTCTTATTAACATACAGACACAGAATATATATATATATATATATATATATATATATATATATATATATACATATATGAATACTTTAATCTCACTTTCTTTTCCCAGAGTTTCACTATGTCACCCTCTATTGAATATAACACAGGAACAATGTTCTGGGTCTCTCCCTCCATCCCAGGTGCCAAGTGCCATGATAGGGACTTCCCTACCATGGGCCAGAACACAAAGATAGCATGTTTCTTATAGTAGCATTCAAAAAGACAATGTCACCAAAGCACAGTGTTTAAGTCTCTTAACTGAAAAATACACACAGTCAGAGGAAAAAGGAGCTGGGCAGACCTGCTGAGGGGGGAATGCTGGAGAGTCAGTTTCTTACATTTGAATTTCCTGATCTGTGCAACTAAATCTCTTGGGGGCAGAGAGACAGTAATGGGAGGAGCTTCAGCCATCAGACAGATTAAGCAACATCAGAGGAGAGTTAAGGCTCCTGAGGCTTAGCAGTGCAAGAGAGAAAACTGTAGTAGGAACTGATATTGTTAAACCACCTAACATGAAAGACATGAACCTGAGCAAGAAAGAATAAAGAAAATAGATAAAATAAGGACAGGCTGGGGAGACAGAACTCTGCAGCAGATGGCCAGGATGTCCCTAACCTTCATCCTCCTGGGTAACTAATCACTAGCCAGGTACACTTCTGTTATTCTGAGCTAGCTACTCAGAAGGCTGAGGCAGGAAGATCAAAGGTTTGAGCACAGTCTTGGAAATTCAGTGAATTATTTCAAAATAAAAATACAAAGGGCTGGAGATGGAGCTCAGGTTTAAGGCTCTGGGTTCAATCCCCAGTACGCACAGGGAAAGAAGAAATCACCAATGCAAAGAAATAGCTAAACATCACCTTAAGTCTTTAGAGGCCTTATCTCTGAGTCAGGCTACTGAAACTTTTTTCAGACAGAAAAATGCAAATGAAACTTCATCATTTTGACAGATGGCCTTTAGTCTTTGACATTAACAAAAATGCTTACTGTTAACCCAGTAGTCTATAACTCAACTTTTTTTTTTTTTTTTTTTTTTTTTTTTTTTTTTTTTTTTTTTTTTTTTTTTTTTTTTTTTTATAACTCAACTTTTATGTAAATCCTGAAAACCCCACTTCTTTAAATATCAGGCTTTAAAGTAACCAACAGGAGCTGGAGAGATAACTCAGTAGAATAAGCGCTTGCCTGGCAAAGGTAAGGACCTGAGTTCAATCCCTGGTTTCACAAAAATAAATTAATAAAGTAACCAACAGAAGCATGCACATTCTCATGACAACACTCACAAGGCAATGGCCATTGCCTTGACTTGACCAAGGAACCCATGGCAAGGTGTTCCAAAGGTGCACACCACATAAGGAGCCTGGTTGTTAAGAAGGCCAAGAATTTGTCCTCATATCACTCCTTAAAAAAAAAATGTGAGCAACTTCGCAAGCAAATGGTTTGTTTTATAACACAACAGCTAAAGCTGTTAGAATATCTAGATCTAAGAGAACCTGGCAATAACTGTCTGAAGGACACTAATTCTATTCTAAACACTAAGATGTATTTTCAAACCTTAAGGATATTTATATACTGGTGAAAAAGTAGTAAGCAGATACAAAGTTGGCCAAGTGCGAAAAGGTCTAATCATAAGCATGTTATAGCCACAGTGACACCTTAACAAAGGACTTTCTTCCTCCCAGTTAGGACAGATGAATCCTAGGCTCTTGTAAGAATACTGTCTCAGGCCAGGCACGGTGGCTCATGTCCGTAATCCTAGCACTTGGGAGGCTGAGGCAGGAGGATCAGTGTGAGTTTGAGACCAGCCTAGGCTATAAAAGTGGGCTCAAGGGCAGCCTGAACTGCACAACAGTCTTTCTCAAAAAGACAAAAAAAAAAAAGAATACTGTCTCATGCTGGCTTGACTTGAGTAAGACATGCCTAGCAGATTAATGAAGCTCTGGGGTCCTGCAGATGACGGACACAGACTATAAACTAAGGAAGGAAGAACCATGTGGCTATGGCTTACAAAGCCTGGACAAAATAAGAAGAGAAAGATTTCCCTTTTCTCCCCCACCCCTCTTCTTCTTTAAAAGAAGTTTAGACTTTATCACTGCCCTTGGATTTCATTTCCAGCTCCTTTAACCTACCACTGCCCTTAAACTTTGTTTCTAGCTCCTTTAGCTTTCTAACGCAGACCTTCTGGTTTTCCAACAGGCTTGTGCTGGACTCTGCAGTGAGCTCTAGGCCTTCCACCTCTGACTGAATCCTCTGGCTCCCCAGTACAAAGGTGGCCCACTCTGAACTCTTTCACTCTTGATTCTGAAGGTGACCACTGGAAGCTTACCTTGTAAATCCTTTATATAACCACATATACACTTTCCACCCAGCATGGTGGTTCATGCTTGTAATCTCAGGAGGCTGAGACAGGAGAAACACCACAAATCTGAGGCCAGCCTAGGCTTCATACTGGCTCAAGGACAGGCTAAAAAACATAGTGAGATGCTATCTCAAAATAAAATTTGTTTTTCTAGTAAACCCTAACTGAGTAATGGCCCTAGAGATGGCACTTGCCCTTTGATCTCTCCAAAAGGTTTAAGTAATTCCTGGCCTCTCCTTCATCTATCCCAAACCAATCAAGGGCATTTTGAAGAGTTCACTAGTTCCTGAAAGACAATGCCATGAAATGGTCCCAATGTTTAATTCAGCAATGAATCCATGAAAGCATCATTTGTAGCACTGGGAAGGAATCAAGCACTCTGGGCTATGTTCCTAGCTTTTTCTCCTATTTATTATTACTGTTTCTTGCTCTCCTCCTATTTTTTTTTCATTCTATAAATATGTATTCCATATCTAGTAGGTGACAGGCTCAGTAGTAGGTCTTGTTTCCATAGAAGCAAACAAGAAAAATTTTTTTCTCCAAAGCAGATAGCAGATATTTTAACTGGGAGAATGAATGATTTCATATAGTGATTAGTGCTAGGAACACAATAAAGGACAACCAAATTCATAACATGTCGAGCAGAACAAAGGGGGGGGAAAAAAAAGCCCTGCTTTAAATACTTAAGGATGTGTTCCAGAAGAGTGACAGCTCAGTGAAGAGCTGAGACATGTGAACATCCAGAGGAAAGCTCTCCAGGAGCTTTACGTCTAGGAATAGACAGACAGACTTTGAGGGGTCAGAGTAAAAGAACTAACAGCAGGCCTATGTAGCCAAGGGTGAATGGAGAAGATGGTAGAGAAAGATAAGCTAGAAGAGAGGCTTGGGCTGGAGAGACCAGCACACTGCTGGTTGTGATCTATTCAAATAAGCAACCACTGGAGCTAACATTATCTCAAGCAGCAGAGATAATGAGGATGGAGCATATGAAGGATGTGTACAGATAAGGACAGCCAGACAGTCTCTAGAAAAGAGCCTCCAACTAAGGTGCCACCTGAAGCATGTCTTCAGGTCATCTTGGGACCAAGAATATAATGACCTGACCAATCCTTAATGTCTCCTCTAGCATAACTCTGTGGCACTGGAAACTACTGTCACTGGGATCATCCCAGAGGGACTTATACTTCTCTGACAACTACATTAAATAGTTCTTCCTCATTGTGAACCACTGATTCCCTGTGGACTCTGTCTCCATACCCCTTCTGGATCACCCTCACCTCTATTGCAGCCCATTCCATCTCAAGGCAGGCCTATTCCTTTGACAACTCATGTAACTTTTTAATTTTTTTTTAGCTTTTGCTTAAGAAAACTTTCAAATGCTCACAGAAGCAGAAAACAGAGTACACCGATTTTCACTTGCCCATGACCAGCTTCAGTGTATTTTGGTTTCCTTCACTTACTGGTCACTACACTTGTCTTGCAGGCACTGACCAGCTCAGAGTACAGCACCATGTTCACTTGAGACCTCAAACGCCTACCAAGACAACCTAAAAGTCCCAATGCACCTGTGCTGCCAAAATGCTGCTGTCTAACGGGAATTTGGTGACTCCAACTTTCCCTCCAGAAGCTGTGCAACTGGGTATTTAGACCAAGACAGAAGGATCTGTGTTTGTCCCCAGGATTTACTTTTCAGACTCTGCTCCTTCTTGTCAGCAGGATCCTTATGGACCTTGACTCCCTAATATTCATCCCCCACCTGAGTTTTCTTTAGAAAAGAGAACTTGAATATGCACAAGAATGAGCTAGAAAAACTTAGAACTAGGAAACAACACTTAAATTGCTTAGTCTACAGATAGTTAACTTAAGACCCCAAGACAGTCCCCAAGTGTTATGGTTTATGTCTAGTTGTCCCCCTAAAGCCTCAGGTAGTCATTGGGCGGGGACGTCTATAGATTGAGACTTGACTCATGAGTCACTGGGATTATGTGTTTTAGTACTGATGATAGTATTGGTCTGAGTAGGGCTGGGACTATGGGTGTGGTCTAGGGTGGATATCCTAAGGCAGAGAGCCTGACAGGAATATAAAGAGAGACAGAAAGACAGACTAGAGCTGTTGTTCTCTGCTACCCTGTTTGGTTGGCTACCTCTGCCACCATTTTGTTGCTGTTCCACCGCCATGAACTGGATGCTTTCTGCCCTATTTCACTCAGCCTTGGGCCAGCCAAATATAGACTGAAATCTCCAGTAACTGTGAGCTAGATAAACCTTTCCTTCCTTCATTTTGAGTGTCGGATATTTGTCCCAGCAGTGAGTAAAAAGTAACAAAGACACCAAGTAATGATATTAGGCTACGGCCTGGACACCATATGCACTGTGTTTCTTATACCTATTACTTCCAAGTCCCAAGGATGAAGTGCTCTGTAAGAAAAACGCAGAAGTCACTGGCCAGGCAAGTATTTATCTGTATCACTGCAAATGGCATCTCTTAGTCAGCTACCAGCCACTCCCCTCTCACACAGCAGACACTCAGGAGGCACTGCTCTATGCCAGGCCTATCACCCTCAACTGCTTTCTAACTCAATGTGCCCTGCCTGCACAATGTATTTTTCTCTGTACCTATTTTGGTAACTCGTGAAGTACATAGGACCAAACAACTAAATTAGGAATATTCAAAATATTCATACACAGTAACAAATTTATACATATTAGAAATAAGATCCAGTCTGTCATTCAAAAAGTCATACAGTATCTCATTTAGGGAATGCCTAACAAAATATACATTTTAAAAATTCAGTACTCGCCGGGCGTGGTGGCGCACGCCTGTAATCCCAGCACTCGGGAGGCTGAGGCAGGAGGATCGGTGTGAGTTCGAGACCAGCCTCGGCTACAAAAGTGAGCTCGAGGCCAGCCTGAACTGCATACTGAGACCCTGTCTAAAAAAAAAAAAAAAAAAAAAAAAAAAAATTCAGTACTCCAGAATGCTTTTTACGATTATTTCCATTTGCAAATCAGGGATTTAAAAAACAGGTAATAACCATAGATGCAATTTCACACAATAATGAGGAGAATATGCAAGAAGCATCATGACTTTTGGGGGTATTTGTGACTAACCACACTAGATAGGGACCACAGTTCAGAAGTGCAAAGCCCAAGAAGCCTCCCAACAAAAGGGCCTCCAGGGATCTTCTTTCCATTATGAAAGACATGGGAGGTGGACTGGGTTCTAAGCTATACCAGAAAGCACACATCCATCTTCTTACCCAGACTGTCAACCACATCAACTATCAAACCATTTGCTCCTCTTTGCAAGAGGTGCACCTGTAGAAGGTCCCAATAGTTTCTGCTTATATTGTTCGACCAGGTAGTTGAAGTGAGCTTCTGTCCTGTTTCCCTTAGCTTTTCTTCTAGGAGTCTACAAAGGAAAAGAAAGGAGACAAGACAGTTATTTTCAAACTCTAAATATCACCTTACCTGTGGGCCAATCAACATAGAAAATATGTAAGTTTAGCTATCATGTCTACCAGAAGAGGTGGGCTTCCAGAGACCTCTGGAGAGAAGAGTTCAAATGGAATCACCCAGTGGATGGGCTCAGACCAAGGGTACACAGCAGCAGGACCCAACACAAGTGCTGTGTGGGTGATTCAAGGCTTTTGAAACTTGATACACAGAGGAAAAAGCAAGTATTTCTCCTGACTTTCTATACACATGGTATTTTGTGCAAACCAAGATTCGTCTTTCCAGAATCTTATTAAAAGATTTAGCCAGAGGTACTCTAGAATTCTATTAAAAGATTTAGCCAGAGTTATAGTGCAGCAGCTTAAGTGCCTGCCTGGCAACTGAAAGTCCTGAGTTTTAGCCCCAGTACTGCAAAAAAAAAAAAAAGATTAAAAAATAATTGACGCCGGGCGTGGTGGCTCACGCCTGTAATCCCAGCACTCGGGAGGCTGAGGCAGGAGGATCGGTGTGAGTTCGAGACCAGCCTGGGCTACAAAAGTGAGCTCAAGGCTAGCCTGAACTGCATAGCGAGACCCTGTCTCAAAAATAAATAAATAAATAAATAAATAAAAAATAATTGACTAGTCAGACGTGGTGGCACACGTCTGTAATCCCAGCACTCAGGAGGCAGAGACAGGAGGATCAGTGTGAGTTCGAGACCAGCCTGGGCTACAAAAGTGAGCTCAAGGCCAGCCTGAACTGCACAGCGAGACCCTGTCTCAAAAAGACAAAAAAAAAAAAAAAAAATTATGCGCACATGACCCAAGATTCAGACAACCTCACCTGCCTGCCCTCATCAGGAATACCACCATTTTATTAAATTCAGAGATAAATCCTAGATCTTTCTGAATCTCTGCATACATACTATGCAAAGTAAAAAATTTCCCAGAACAAAATCATTTGAATGGGATGCAAAGTTGATACTTCTTTCATGGTTAATACAGATACTAGGGAAGAAAACAGAAAGCTTGACCTCAAGAACACAGGACCAGTATCTTCCACTAAAAGGAACTAAGGCTTTGGAAAAATGGCTAATGCTCAGACTGGGAAAGAAGCATATAAGGTCAGGCAGAGACTTCTTGTACTAAAAAACAAGAACAATGCCCAGGACAAAAAGGTTGCATTGGAAGGACTCAACAGTCAACCTGGGTGGACAGCCTGCTTGGGCCCCCCTCCTGTTCCTCTCTGAGACAGGAGTTTTCTTTCTCCCAATAAATCTATTCTGCTCATTTAAAAAAAAAAAAAAAAAAAACAGTACATGAAACTCAAGACTTCATAATATAAAAAATTTCCAGTGGCTAGTAGGCAATTACTTTGGAAACTTGATACACAGAGGAAAAGAGCAAGTATTTCCCCTGACTTTCCTATACAAATGGTATTTTGTGGAAACCAAGATTTGTCTTTCCAGGGGGCTGGCGAGATGGCTCCGTGGCCCAAGTGCCTGCCTGGCAAGTGCAAGGTCATGAGTTTGAACCCTGGTCCCGCAAAAAAAAAAAAAAGGATTTGTCTTTCCAGAATTCTATTAAAAGATTTAGCCAGAGTTACAGTACAGCAGCTTAAGTGTCTGCATGGCAACTGTAAGGTCAAGCCCTGGTACTGAATAGTCTTTTTTTTTCTAAAAAATAATTGACTGCACCTGCTTAGGCAACTGCAGGGACTGTGGTTCAATCCTCAGCACCACATGCTGCACCAGCCCCACCTTCCAGGGCAGGCTGAGCCAGCCATAATGTAAACTAATTAAGTAATTAATTTTTTAAAAATAATTGACTGATATTAGAAAATCAGCATTCTACAACCCATAAAGAAATAAGGACTTAACATAGCACTTCTCATTAGCTGTAACAACTACAGCAATTCTAACATTCTGAAAGCTGAGGTAGGAAGATCAATGTGAGTTTGAGGCCATCCTGGAATACATAATGAAGTCAAGGCCAGTATGAACTATACAGTGAGACCATGCCTCAAAGGGTATAAAGAAAAAAAAAAAGGTGAAAGGAGTAGGTAGTATATAATAAATAATAAAGATTTAAGAAATACAAAGTGTGTGTGTAAATGCAAACTTCAGATCTTCCCTGGTACTAACCAAGGATAAAAAAAAAAAAAAAAAAAAAAAAAAAACCTTTTGAGGCCATTAGAATTTCTATGTATTAGATGTATAAAGGATTCTTACTCATTTCAGTAGCTATGTGTTACAGTTTGTGTGTAGTTGTCCCCCTAAAGCCTCATGCAGTAAGGAGCAGAGACTTACTTGAGTATGAGATTACTTCGAATTTGAGATTAACTCATGATCCACTGGGATTATGGGTAATCCACTGGGATTATAGGCCTTAGTACTGATGGGATTATGGGTGTGAGTGCTATGCCCCCAACTTGAGACAGAGAGCGTGAATGCAATATAAGAAAGGCCTCGAGAGACAGACTTTCTTTTTGTTGCCACTGTTGCCATTCGACTGCCATGAACTACTGCTCTCTGCCATGTGCTCCTCTGCCTCAGAGCCAACTGAATATGGACTGAAACCTCCAGAAACTGTGAGCTAAATAAACCTTTCCTTCTTTCATTTTGGGTGTTGGGTATTTGTCCCAGCAAGGAGAGAAGAGTAACTGAGACTATGATAATGACATAATGTACACATGACCACAGCCTGATCAATTAGAGATACAATCTATGGTTTTTCTAAGCAATCTATCTCTAGAGATATTATTTACATGACAAGTGATGTTTTCTTTCATATAATCTAGTGAGGGAAAATCAGGCATGGAAAATAGGGAAAACTAGTGAAGCAAAGTGGTAAGTATGGGGGTTAGTTTTACTTTGTTTTGTTTGTTTGTTTGTTTTTGTTTTTTGTCTTTTTGAGACAGGGTCTTGTTATGCAGTTCAGGCTGGCCTTGAGCTCACTTTTGTAGCCCAGGCTGGTCTCGAACTCGCACCGATCCTCCTGCCTCAGCCTCCTGAGTGCTGGGATTACAGGCGTGCGCCACCACGCCCGGCAAGTTTTACTTTGATTTCCACTTTTATAACTTCTCAAACATCCTCTGAAGAGCCACAGCCCTGCATGTAGCTATAACCCAAGAAACCTCACTGTTCAGCAGATTGCCACACAACAGAACCACCACACACCCCTGTCATGTGCCCTGTAGAACTTACCTGCTTAGATGACAGCTGTTGTTTCTCTTGTTTCCACTGCTTTATCTGGGGCTTGGGCTTCTTAGAAGGGAGGGACTTCATTTTGCCTTTGTCTCGCAACCTACAATAAGATAGCAGAGTGTCACCCCAGTCCTCCTGAGCTCTTTCAGCCCAACAGATAAATTTTTCTTTTCTTTTACATTGTTCTTTCTAAGCCCCAGATAAGTTAAATCCCTCTGAAATGGGACTCTGCAACAGCCTAATCTACATTTGTGTACTTTCTGGGTTTTTTATATTTTTCAAGGGTTTTTTTTTTACCTAAAATGTCACACAAATCACAAAAACTTTCACTACCCTAAAAATTATTTCATAAAGATACATTTGTGTACACAATACTAAATTTGTTGTCTCCGACACAAATTATAGCTAAACCTCAAGTTATGTGGCCTCAGCTGACAGAGCTGGCCATCTGGGCAGGAAGAAGCTTTTCAAAAGAAAAAGATGACTTCAAAGCCTGTCCTAGATAGCTCCTCTGGGCTATCTCTACTATTTGATCTCCTAAGAGTAGTAACATCTCTGCCTGTAGAGAGACTTAGATGTTAAGAACCCCCTCCCCAGCTGGGCCTGCCACACCACTAAGCATCTTACATCCAAATGAATGCACAAAGAGGAAAAGAGCTATATAAAAAACAAGCTTAGAAGCCAACCCTCTTCTGTGCCACCCTCCTGCATCTCACCTAATTTTGGGTCCTTGGTGAGAGGGGAGTGCCAAGACCTTCCTTCTCTTCTTTCCATCAGGCAGTTCCACCTGTTCTACTTCAGCCTTGGTCTGAAAGCCTGCCCATGAGGAGGAGCCCGCCTTCCCTTTCTGCACAGGAAAAGTGTTGCTTTCATCCTGTGTATGGTTTTGAGCTGCCTTCTGCTGCTTCTCTTTTACAGGCTTTTTGCTCTGCTGTTGAGGATCACCAGTTGCAGGCTTCGATTTCATTTTTTGCTGCATAAAACAAGAAATTGCTATTTGGCTTTTGGAGGAGGTATGTCTCCTATAAAAACTCACCAGAGGAGGAGCTTTTTATGAGGTCGGTGAAAAATTCTTCCCTTATATAGCTGGAGACTCCAGAAAAGTAGAACTGGAACTACAAGCATTTAAGAGTCCTGCCATTGTAACAGCTACTAGGTAGGGGACAGAAAATAATGATTCATCTTTCTATAATTTCTACAGAAAGAATACAGTATTCTGACTCAAAAAGTAGGAATGAAGGACAATTACAAGAGATATAACATACATAGAGGGAAAGTATCAGGAAAAGAAAAAAAGCAACTGCCAGAAGAAATAAAGTAATAAAGGCTAAGACTTTTTAAATTCAATGACAGACACCAAGGAACTGAGAAAAAAACAAAAAGAAAAATAACAACAAAAAAATCTACATATAGACATAGCCAAACTATAAAATATCAAAAACAAAAAATCTTAAAAGAAGTTGGCAGAGTATCTTTCATATTGAGAAACAAGGGTAAGATTAATTCATTTCTCTTCAGAAAGAACAGAGCAAGAAAAGATGGACTGAGACAACTAAAGTTCTGAAAGAAAAACAAACAAAAAAAAACCCTACCAACCTAGAATTATATATCCAAAAAAATTATCTTCCAAAAATGAAGAGGGTTGGAGAGTTAGTTCAGTGGTACAGCATTTGCCAGGCAAGTATAAGGTCCTGGGTTCAAGTGCTAGCACCAACAAAAAAAAAAAAAAAAAAAGAAGAGGAGGAAAATAAAGACCTGCTCAGACAAAAAAACTAAAGGAACATGTTATCAGTCTTGCTTTGGAAGAAATGCTAAACAAAGTTGTTCAGAAAGAAAGGAAATGATAGTAAGACAAAAACTAAGACTTAAATAAGGAAAGAAAGAACATCAGAGAAAATAAAGACTAAAAAAAGATACTGTGATTTTTAAAAAGGTATGAAAGAATTCCAGTTTTTTTGTACTAAAACTGGAAGATTCAAGAGAAATTAATGTTAAATAAGTGTTTGTTATTTTGCCTTGTACCTTAAAGATCTAGATAGGTACAATGACATAACAAACACTTACTATAAATATATTATGTACTGACTGTATGGAAACAAACACAAAAGAATAAAGTGTCTACCTTCAGGATTCATAGCCTGGTGGAGATAAAACATGCACTCACAAGTAAAACAAACTAAAAAAACAAAAAAAAAAACTCTGTTTATGGAAGTTCAAGAAATGCAGCCTTATCCAAAAAGTGGGAGAAGGCTACTTGAGGAAGGCTCATCTGACCTGAACACAAAGAGTGTGAGTTAGGGGAAAGACACATTTTTACACAGAAAGCATAGCACATGCATAGGTGCAGGGAATAAATAACGCCAGTCACCCTGAAGCAATAGCTAAAGGCAGGATACAGCTGTGTTAGCTGAGATAAAATGTTGATCTGAACAATAATCAGATCCCAGGTTCTCTAACCCAGAGTTACTATCTTCACCACAGAAACTGCTCATTTCTTGGTCATATTCTTGGCATATATTACAATGACTACAAATGTTCACCACATAGGCAAGTTAAGGCATGATGCTGGGGAGAGCTGTAATAGTTATCAATCTATAATAAACTGGATCTATATGTTCTAGGGGAAGATGGGCAAGAGAATGAGTATTGACTCCACACTGATCGTGTAACAACTGATAATTATTTAATCCTCATTAGTTAAATAAGGCAGATGTTATTAACCTATCCTATAAACAGACTTAGAAAGGAAGTAATTTGACAAGGAGCATGCAGCAAAAAAGGTGCAGAACAAAGTTTGAATGCAAGTATGCCTGTTCTCAAAGCTCCTGCTGGGGCCCAGCAGGATGGCTCAGTGGTCTAAAGCGCCTGCTTGGGAAAGCTTAGATGGCTGCTGGGACCGCAGTTCAATCCCTGGCACCACATGCTGCGCCAGCCCTGCCCTTAGGGCAGGCTGAGCCGGCCATAGAAATAAATAAACAAACAAACAAAAAGCTCTGAAACAAGAAAAAAAAAAAAAGCTCCTGCTATTCCCTCTCTACCATACCAGATTAGAAACAGTACTTCAAGAACCATGCATCACATTTCTGGACCAATCGAAGAAGAAAAAGAAAATCTGGAAGGAACAGCCAAAACCATTAAGTGATGTAAAACTTTCTTCTCAGTCATTAGGGTCACCAAGCACTATACAAAAACTACTAACTAATAAGAAAACTGGTCTGTTTCTCCCATTCTAACACAAGAAAGGCCAGCATGGAAAAGATGGCCTGGAGAGTCCTAGTGAACCAGAAGTAAAGGGTGAAAAATCCTAATTGGACACAACCATTTTAAGAGTGCAGGATCACAAACTAAACAAAATTAAACTTTAATTATATCCTTAAAAATAATAATAATAAAAATGGGGCCTGGAGAGATAGCTCAGAGGAATAAGCACCATCCTGGCAAGCGCAAGGACCTGAGTTCAATCTCCAGCCCCACATGCCAGGCATGCTGTCTTGGCCCTGAATGCCCAGGCATGCCGTCTCAGCCCCAGATGTAATTAAAAAAAAAAAAAAATTAAAGTTTAAAATAATAATAATAATAATAATAATAAACATAAAAGACCATTTAAGTTTTATACCAGGCTGCGCTGGATCCTCATTTCCTTCATTTTAAGTTTCCTTCGATCTTCCAAAGAGAACTCTACTATTGGTCTCTGTGTCAAGAGAGAGAGAAAATATTATTCATTACTTCCCCACCCACAAGGGGGACTGAACCCAAGGCCTCAGGTAAATTTAGACTTTAAGCACAAAGAGATGAGTTGTCCCCTGCCCTCACACTTCCTCCTGCAAAACAGACTGCTCCTCACTTCTACTTGAAGGTAAAAAGCCAGTCATGCAAGAAGCCTGCCAAGTTTAGAGCTCTTTGTAATCATCTTATCACCTGGAATGGAATTGCCACTCATTCCCCTTCCCATTTGTCCATTTGCTACTGGTCTCCACAGTCTAGTGTCAGAGGAAATGGAGCAGACAAGAAAAGCTTTCTGCAGTTGGCCCTCAGAGCAGGTCACCATGGAGAATGAGACTAACCTTAAAAGGCCCAAAGAGTTCTGGGTTGTTGTTGATGTGGCGGAGGGCTCTCAGGGCATGCTCATGCTCTTGGAACTCAGCAAAGGCATAGCCCAGCGACTGCCCCTTCGTGTTCCCACGAACTCCTTTAAGGTCTCGCATCACCCTACACTATGAGTAGAACAACAAAAAGAAGTTACAAAATAAGAGGCCTTGCCTAACAGGAAGAACTTTAGGGGTGGGGAAATAGCTCAGTGGTGTGAGGTGTAAGTGCCTGCCTGGTAAGCACAAGGTCCTGAGTTTGTTTGATCTCAAGTACCACCAAAAACAAACAAACAACAACAACAACAAAACCCTTCACAGTCAATAAGAAATTATATCTTACGAGCTACAAGTATGGCTTGTACAGCACTTACCTAATACATATAAGTTACTGGATTTAATGTCCACCATCTTGGGACCAAAAAAAAAGAAAAAGAGGGAGAGAGGAAATCAGTTTGTAGAAATAGAATCTTCATTTGTGCCATCATAGCCCAAAAAAGAAAAAACCATACTCGAAGAATTCCACATAATTAGAATACATCTAATGAGAGCACACATGAAAATAGACATTTTGAGGGGGGCCAGCAAGATGGCTCAGCAGTTTAAAGCGCCTGCTTAGGCAAGTTTAGGCAACTGCAGGGACCATGGTTTGATCCCCAGCACCATATGCTGCACCAGCCCCATCCCCAGGGCAGGCTGAGCCAGCCATTTAAAAAAAAAAAAAAAAGGAAAAGAAAATAGACATTTTCTTAAGAATATATAGACATTACGGGCCAGCCAAATAGCTCAACGGATTAAAGTGCCTGCAAGCAGACACAGGGGCCAGGGGTTCGATCCCCGGGCCTGCTGTGAAAGCCCCACCCCTGGTGCAAGCTGAAATAGCAATTAAAACTGGGTGTGGTGGCACACACTTGTAATTCCAGCTCTTGGGAGGCTGTAAACAGGTGGATCACTACCAGTCCATTCTAGTAGTGAAACCCTGAACACTCTGTAGACCCCTCCCTAAAATACAAAAAAAAAAAAAAAAAAAGAACTTATAGACATCAACACAGACCATTACGCACAGCTCAAATAAGCATATAAATACAAGAAGACTTCCTGAGGGAAATTTCTAATAGCTAACTGTTCACAATACATATAAGCTAAGAGATGCGTGGTACTCTAAGTTATACAACAAATCTTCACCAAAAAAGAATCACGAATTATCCATAGCTCTCGAAGAAAGCCTCCAGGAATGAAACTAACAGGGAAGAGGCCTTATGGCTGCAAATGTGAGAAACATTTCAGTCGTAGGAAGAAGTTGCCCTAACATGCATCCTCAAAAATGCAAGAAGTTTCAGCTTCCTTTGCTTGTTGCCAGATGCTCTTTGGAAAGATTTTTTTGCCTAAAATCTTAAGCAAGACATAGCAGGCACTGGAACACTGAGGATTCATGGGCTATTTTGAGAAAACTTATTATTTGCATGGGATTATTCCTGAATTGTTGCTCCCATGTAATGGAACATTTAAGTACAGGGGAGACTTGGATGCTATGCTTGGGTTATATCCAGTACCCACTCTCAGCCTACAGTACTACTCTGCACTACAGGGAAATCAAGAGAAGCATATAGTGAACGCCTGTTTTTAAGACACTATTGCACTTACAAAAAGTGAAGAAATTAAAAGAAAAATTAATATAATGTACATATGGAACACACAGAAATTTCTATAAATTACAACAGGTTTTAAGTGTGCAGACGCTAAGCATGGTGCATGCTGACATGAGAAATTATACAACTGACCCATGCACCAGTACCACTTGGAGCAGTGGTAAGACATGTGCTGACACACTCACATTCTCTCATGTCATCTCCCTAGCCCCAAAGTGGACGATTTGAAGATTTTCAGGAATGAGGGAAACTGTTTTTGGTTATGCAAGATAGCAAAGTAGACCTAATTAGCTATGATACATTTAAAATAAATATTGATTGACATATTACCAGCTCCTGGGATGAACCAAGGATTTGGAGATAATAAGATAACACAAAGAGATCATGGTGGGGAAAAAAAAAGAGAGAGAGAAATCATTGCGGTTCACAATTTCTGGCCAGGATAGCATTCAGTGCTACCAAAGTTACATATGAAGAGTGCTATGGAAGTAAAGCATTGGATTTTATAACCACAGAAAGTGAAATCAAGTCCAGCTGGGAACCCAGTATTCTCTGATTCAACTATTAAAGTTGTGGGGCCCGGCGGGATGGCTCAGTGGTCTAAAGCGCCTGCTTGGGAAAGCTTGGGCGGCTTCGGGGACCGCGGTTCGATCCCCGGCACCACATGCTGCACCAGCCCTGCCCTCGGGGTGGGCTGAGCTGGCCATAAAAATGAGTGAATAAACAAATAAAGGTTCTAAAACAAGAAAAATAAATAAATAAATTTAAAAAAAAAAAAACTATTAAAGTTGTGCACTGGGGGCTGGGGAGATAGCTCCGAGGCACAAGTGCCTGCTGGGCAAGTGCAAGGTCGTGAGTTCGAACCCTGGTCCCAAAAAAAAAAAAAAAAAAAAAAAAAGTTGTGCACTGATCCCTGTGCTCATCACTGGGTACTTCCCATCAGAAAGAGCCTACCTCCTAGTAAAATGCTCTTATGTTTTCTGCAGTCATATTATAGTATCTACTGTAATGCTGAGGACACTGCAAGCATTTTATAAATACTTGTTAGCTGGGTGTGGTGGTGCATGTCTCTGATCCCAGAACTTGGGTGGCTGAGGCAGGAATACTGTTGCAAGTTCAAGGACGGCCTGTCTCAAAAAAACCCAAAACTTCAAAAATAAATATTTGCTAAATTAATTCATGAGGATATTCCCTCATATTCTGCTATAATCAGAGCAGATGCAAAACAGTTTTAAGAAGAAAAAAACAAAACCAAGAAAACTGCCTACTTTAGCCTTACATACTGACAGCATGTCCAAAAGAAAATCTGTTGACAGAAACAAACACTTGGTCCAACCAAGGAGAACCAAAATTCTGAAGGGGCACAGCAATGCTCACCTCCTTGATGCATACTCCCTTCTCTCCCCTGGTGGCATTCAGCAGCAGCTTTCTCAGCTGTTTGTTGTCCATAGCCTTGGGAAGATTGTGCAGGCAGAGCCTGGTCTGGGAGACAAAGATATTCTGGTCCTTAAGTTTCTGATGCTTCAGTAGCTCAAACTGAAAAAAATTAAACACCAACAAATTGTTAACAGTACAATCTATCTTATAAAAGACAGATTCAACAATAAAAAATAAGATAGGTTCATAATTCTCTAAAAGGAAAGACCACGTCCTTCATTCCATAAAACCACACCTACAAAAAAAGGAATAGAACTGCCCATGCATGGCTACAGCTTTTGTTACCCAACAAAGGAAAAGGAAGGTTCAAAGAGGCAAGATACAGAGTAGAAAAGTCATAGGCTCCAGACTCAAATCTAAACTAGCAGATCATTGAACTGAAGAAATCTTTCTGTCTTTGCTGAGACAGTGTCTTACTACTCTGCCTCGAACTTGCTATGTAGCTTAGAATGGCCTCAAATTCACAATTCTCCTGCCTCTGAGATTAAGGTATATGACACCACCACTAAGTGTCACATGCAATTTCAATGACTTGATTTTTTTTTTTTTTTTTTTTTTTTTTTTCTTGTTTCAGAACTTTTGTTTGTCTATTCACTCATTTTTACGGCCGGCTCAGCCCGCCCTGAGGGCAGGGCTGGCACAGCATGTAGTGCCGGGGATCGAACTGCGGTCCCTGAAACTACCCAAGCTTTCCCAAGCAGGCACTTTTAGACCACTGAGCCATCCCGCCGGGCCCCCAACGACTTGATTTTTTATCCAGGAAATGGAATTGCAGATTGAAGTATGAATCCTTTAGCACTGATGTGAGGCCAAAATGAGATTACAAAAGAAAAAAATCTTTAGTTCAAAATGTGACAAATAATACTGCAATTCACACCCATTTCTGGCCCTCATCTATCTACTAACTCAAAATAATAATCTAGTGCCTCCTTCCAAAAGGAACTAGAACCTATTTAGACAACACTTGATAGAATGGTGTCTCATCTCAACTCTGCCACCTTGAGGCAAATGCCAGTCCATAACCATGGAAGTATATTCTGCTTTTTTAAACTTTTTTAAAAATGTATTTAGAACAGGGTCTACAGCAGCAGTTCTCAACCTGTGGGTCACACCCCAGTGGGGGTCAAACAACCAAAACACAGAGGTCACCTAAAGCCATCAGAAAATACATATTTAAGCCCATGCTATGCCATGGTGAAATGTTATTTAGTAATAAATATTTCTCAACATATAATTAAATATTGTTTTTGTGATTAGTCACTATGTTTAAATTATGTTTGATTTGTAGCAATGAGAATACATAATGCATATCAAGTATTTACATTCCGAATCATAACTGTAGCAAAATTACAGTTTAGAAGTAGCCACCCAAATTATTTTTTGGTTTGGGGTCACCGCAACATGAGGAACTGTACTGCGGGGTCACAGCATCAGAAAAGTTGAGAACCACTGGTCTACAGGGTCTCACTAAACAGATCAGACTCACAGTGACCCTCCTGTTTTCAGCCTCCCAAGAGCTAGAACTGCAGGTATGTGCCACTATGCCCAGTCTCAGTCACCCTCTCAGAGCACCTCAGGGGCAGGGCCAGCTGGTCTTCACACAGCTCCCCTGCTATGCTGCCACAAACACTAGCACCCTGGTGATCAAGCCTCTGTGCCTACTGCAAGATCTAGCAGCATGCTCCTGGCAGATCTTTACTACTAAGAATTAGGGAAGCCAAGAATAAGGCCCAGTCCACACAAACCATGTAACACTAATACAATACTGCAGATAGTGTGGATTGCTTGTTATTTCACCTGTATGTTTCTCTTTCTAACAAGGCTATAAATAAGGCCTGCAACATGCTTAACTCCTTGGTAAGCACATACAACATTCAGTACTGTTTCTGATTGACTTTATAAACTGTTCTGACTGAAGGCTGGTACCTAGAGCTACTCACACGTTCTCGTTTGGCCATATCAGCAGCACTCACACCCTCAGCAGCCTTCGTCCCAGCACGGATCACTGCAAAAAAGGGAAAAAGGCCAAGACTTCACCAAGGGAATTTTCACTGAGGAACAAGAGGAATGTGATTTGAATGATGCAAACTCTTTGTACAGAGCCCATAGAACCTTATTGGCCCAGAGGTGGTAGCATTTGGTTAGGTCCAAAAATAGGCTACAGGGCTAAGTTCTAAGCTTAGAGGTGCTCCAAGGGTCTAAACTACCAAACATGGAGGCCCAGGAGATAGCACAGTGGTCTAAAATGCCTGCTTAGGAAAGCTTAGGCAAGTGCAGGGAATGCAGTTTGATCCTTGGCACCACATGCTGTGCCAGCCCCTCCCCCAGTGGGCTGGAGTTGGCCACAAAAAATAAATAAACTACCAAACATTTTGTTGTTATTCTCCTCTCTCATACTTATACAATGTTAGATGAAAAGGGCTGGAGGAATTTCTGAAAATAAGTACAATTAAGGCATCTGGAATGCAAAATGTTCTACCTACCACTTGTCCTTGAAACTTAGCTGTTTCTCATGTTCTTGGGGGCCAGTCACCTGGCCATAAGACAAGCAAGCCTAGAGAACAGACTTACTGCCAGAAAGGCCTAAGACCAAGGCTATGCCTCACATGGCAGGTCAGGATTGTGCAGCTGTGTAGAAGGAAGGCCAAGAAATACTATGTGACCAAGAAATGGATTTTGGTTTTAGTTTCAAGCTAATTTCTGATTTCCCTACAACATGAAGGAAGAACGCCAGTTGTGCATTCCTTTGTTTTTTTTTTTTTTTTTTTTTTTTGTCTTTTTAAGATAAGGTCTCACTATGCAGTTCAGGCTGGCCCTGAGCTCACCCCTGAATTCACTTTTATAGCCCAGACTGGTCTCAAACTCACACTGATCCTCCTGCCTCAGCCTCCCATGGGCTGGGATTACAGGCATGCACCACCATGCTTGGCTCACTAGTTGTACATCTTAAATCCACGAATAACCCAAAAGAAATTTTAGTTGTACTTTTCACTTCTTCAGAAGCAGCAAAGATAACCTGAGTTTTTCCTTCCTCTTTGCCTTGACAATCCTCTAACAGAAGCCTAAAAGCAACCAGGCAAAAAGATATCAAAATTGGTTAATTCACAAAAATGGATGAAAGCTGCCTGTCTAACAGAAAGCCATACCTACTAAAGTGGAACAATAATAGAAACCAGCAAAAGAAGCAATTTGTTTTTCAAAAATTTGAAACAGCCAGGTGTGGTAGCACATGTCTGTAATATCAACACTTGGGACACTGAGGCAGGAAGATCACTGAGAGTTTGAAACCAGGCTGGGCTATACAGTGAGCTCAAGGCCAGCCTGAACTATAACAGTGAGACCTTGTCTCAAAATTAAAAAAAAAAAAAAAAAAAAAAACTAAACATGCTCCAAAATATGTAATTTCTAGTTTACTGTCATGGCATGGAGCCAACTACTTGAAGTGTTTTTTGCAGTACCAGGGAATAAACTCAGGACCTTGAGCTTGCCAAGAGGGCACTTATACCACTGAGCTATATCCCTGACCCTAAGGCCAGCTACTTAAAAGCCTGGCTCCCACCTTAAGTTCCACTACTCACAGCCTTCTCGGGCCAGATAAAGGTTCCGGGTTCCAGTGGGCTTCTTCACTTTCTTTGCCTGAAGTTTTGCAGCCTCATCACGGGTCACAGCCAAGTCAACCTTGAGCTGCCGGCCATCCAGTGTAAGCCCACCACCCTGTAACACATTGCAGTGCTTTTTTTGTATACATAACAAGTAACAAGCACAATCTAAGCTCTTGACAAGGAGCACTAACAAAAAGGATTCACTGAACAGCAGTACAATTATGCTATGGAAGTCAACTCAGGATACTTCAGCTGGCTGGATACAAGTGGATCCCTGATTCTCACAACAGTTAGCCTAGTTGTGAGAAAAGTATACTGAAGGCAAGCTGCATGTGGTGGCATACAACTGCAACTTGGAATTCCAGAACTCAAGAGTCTGAGGCAGGAGGTTTGCTGCAAGTTCAAGACCTGCCTGAACTTGCTTAAATAGTAGGACTCTACTTAAAAAAAATAAAAAAAAAAAAAAAAACAGGCTGGGTGTGGTGGTACACACCTGTAATCTCAGCACTGGGAGGTTGAGGCAGGATTGTCATGAGTTCAAGGCCAGTCTGGACTGTGCATTGAGTTCAAAGTTGGTCTGAACTACATGGCAAGATCTTGTTTCAAAAAAGAAAAAAAATTTTACTGAGGATAATTAGCAGTAAGGAATTGACTTTATGGGAGTTGATTAGAACCAAAGTAGGCTCAAATTGAGAAAAATGATCTGTTAACAGATAATTTTCAGTATTCTAAAAATTTTCAGTATTCTTTTCAGTACTGGGGACCAAACTCAAAACCTTGTGCTTAGCAGGCAGGGACTTATGCTGCTGAGCCATCTCACTGGCCTTTGCAATGGCAGTATTAACTCTACATAAGAGAACTTAAGGAGATAATGTAATAAAGGATAACATCTCAAAACAATGCATATTTGGCTATAGCACACAAAAATATTTTCAATCATATATACATTTTTCTCTCTTAAACATGTGCTCCACTTCATTGATATGGTTTTGGGTTTTGGTTTTTTAAGACAGGGTTTCACCATGAAGTTTAGGCTGACCTTGAACTCACAGAAATCTCCCTGCATTAGCCTCCCAAGTGCTGGGACTACTGACTTCATTGATTTCTTAATACCTTCTTGTCCTAGTTTTTCATATTTATCATTCTAGAATAGAGACTGATATGCATGCAATAATCAATCTCAAGACATACCTGTTTCCTAGCCTAAAAAATAGGGATGATCCCACCTAATAGGGCAGATACACTGATTAAATAATGCTTGTAAAGTTCAGTGCCTAACACATACCAAGTTCTCAGTATTTACTTTATCATTAATAAAACTATGTGAACACTGGATTGTCTGTAGGAGCCACTATCTCCTATCTTACAGGGCAGTGATATGAAACTTTTTTTTTCTGTCTTTTTGAGATAGGGTCTCACTATGCAGTTGAGGCTGGCCTTGAGCTCACTTTTGTAGCCCAGGCTGGTCTCAAACTCGCACCAATCCTCCTGCCTCAGCCTCCCAGAGTGCTGGGATTACAGGCGTGAGCCACCACGCCTGGCTAGTGATATGAATCTTTTAGAGCTTCAATGATACAAACAGCCCACTGCAGCACACATGTCATGGGTTCACCACCACTGTTACAGGGTAAAAGAAATGCCTTCCTAAGCTGGGTACGGTGGCACAAGGCTATAATCCCAGCACTTGAGCAGCTAAAGCAGGAGGATCACTGCAAGTTAAAGGCCAGCCTGGGTTATATAACAAGACCCTCTCAAAAAACCAAACCCAAGCAAACAAACAAACACATTTTTTTAAAAAAAGATATGCCTTCTTCACCTCAGTCTCTGGAGAAGCAGCAGCGAGACATTTCTGAGCAGCTTCTTGAGTCATGAATTGGACAAATGCACAACCTACACAGAAACACAAAATTTAGTTAGATCCCAAACTCCATAGTAAGCCAGGAAGCCAAAAACAATACCGCATGACAAACAGCGATGGCCTGACATAAAGTCAAAGGAGTAAGAAACATCCATTTATTAAACAGACTCTATGTTAGGTAATAAAAGGTCAAAGGCAAATATAGTACACTTGTTCTCAGTGTGAAATTTTATTATTTCTTTTGTGTTCTCTAATGTACTGCAGCCTCACTCTCTTCTTAATAAAATCCACACAAAATGATAGAGAAATACCAGCAGAGCACTTAACTGACCATCACTTACTGAAGTACCTATTAGAATCTAAAAGACAAGGCAGGAACCACTTAACTCTAAAATTAATTACATCTTACTTTCTCTGAGTCACTTGGGAGACATCAGATAAGAGCAGATCTGCCTTCAGGGTAAAAAAAAAGGCCGTGATTATATGAGTACCACAAGAAATCTTAAATCCATACATTCAACTCTTGGCTCATGTGCTAGAATCTTCACAAATCCTGTCATTCACTGGGTAGATGCAGGGCCAAGCAGTCTAAACAAATTGCTGCTACTGACAATAAGCAGTTTTATAAGCAGAGGGAAAAAATGACTTATAGAAAAGAAATACAAGTTTCATAATATTTTGGTAGCAACCCTTTAAACTTTAAATATTTTCTCATATGTGAAAATACCTACCATATTACCAAGAGCTCTTGAGGCTTTACTTTCTGTAAAATTGAGTAACAGCCAAGTAACTGAAAGGAACTATAAGGACCTATGAGGTTGAACTATGACACCAACCCCAGGACTACTATTTATTGAGGACTTCTCTGCTTAATCCAGGCAGGGATGAAGGCTCCTACTTCTGTGTCTCCATCCTTTTCCATCTTCCACTCTCACATCTCCCAAATAGAATGGTAGTGATTGATACATTGTATCAACTTGGCTTTATCGGCTGGGGGGTGGGGGGGCAGAGTGACTCAGCACAAATAGGGCATATAAAGGGGTTGAGGAAGGATTCGATGTTCTATGTCCTTGGAGGAGCTTCAGTCTTCACAGTCAGCTTGAACATCATCTCCTGGCTTCCATCACAGACTCATCAGCCTTCTATCCCTTCCATTGCAGACCCTTTGGCCAACTGAAACAGACTTGTACAGAACACTGCAGTGAGCTTCAGACCTTGGGGCTCTTTCAGTCTCTGGTGCACACACACCCTCTGCATGCTTCCTCATCTGACTCAGCAGTTGACCCTCAAGCCTTTCTTGTAATTTCTTAGAGATTTGTTACATCTTTGCATTGTATCTGTTCCTTGTATTATATCTGTTCCTCTAGTAAAACCCGACTGATACAAGAATGAATGCTTTAGAAATAAAGACCAGCTATCAGAGCACACAGTATTAACAAATATTTAGCAGGAAAAAAAAAAAAACAAATACAATCAGATGCCCATTTCCATCAGTTCTGTATTGGTAGATTCAACCAACCACGGAATGAAATTATTTAAGGGAAAAAAAGTATCTATACTTAACATGTATAGACACTTTCTCTTGACATTCCCTAACACAATACAGTTGAACAGCTATATACATTGTATTAAGTACTGTACATAATCTAAAGATGATTTAAAGTATACAGGAAGGGAGCCAGGGATATAGTTCAGCACATTAAGCACTTGCCTGGCAAGTACAAGGTCCTAAGTTCAAAGGACCATGGTACCACAAAAAAAAAAAAAAGTATATAGGAAAATATGCATAGGTTATTAGCAATTTTATAAAAGAAATCTTAACACAGATTTTGGTGTCTGTCTTGGTCTTGGAACTAATCTCCCATTGGTACCATGGGAAGCATGTAATGAAAATAGAGGGGGAATGTTTCTAATGGGTAGACTTGCCTACTTACCTAATATGAACAAAATGGGTACTTTCCCTGTAGTAAGAATTTATGATTGGAATTTCCAGTATCAGTGTTGGGTTCAATCCTAACATTTCCCTTAAAGTCTGCATTTGCGACTGTACTTAGCTCTTCTGAAGTGGCATGCTCAGAGAGATATTACAGAAGAAACGGATGGATATATGGTTTATATTTTCTTCTCTGAGAAAAGCTCAAAAAGCAAATAATCTGAAAACATGGTTTAGGTTCAGTTAACACACACACACACACACACACACACACACACATGGCTATAGCCCAGTGGTACAGAGTACTTCGAAGAAACATGGATATATGGTTTATATTTTCTTCTCTGAGAAAAGCTCAAAAAGCAAATAATCTGAAAACATGGTTTAGGTTCAGTTAACACACACACACACACACACACACACACACACACACACACACACACACACACACACGGCTATAGCCCAGTGGTACAGAGTACTTCCCCAACATGCACAGGTCCTAGGTTTGACCCCCAGCAGGGGTGGGAGTGGGAGTGGGAGTGGAGCTTAATCCAAGGATAAGCTCTAGAGAAGCCACAAAACTTTCAAAGTGGCATTTCCCTTCCCACAGAGGGAGGTTTATAGCTTTTACTAGGTCACAAAGGAACCAAGAATCAGAATGGCTTAAGTCCATAAAGTAAAAGATTATGAATGGGTTGAAAAGATGTTTCTCCAACAGTGATGTAGCAGAATGCAGAGTGGGGACCAGCCAGATAGTAGCAGACTAAAAGTGCCTGCCTAGGCAGGCGTAGCAACTGGAGTTTGATCTCAGCATGCTAAGCAGTGCTAGCCCCACCCCTGGGGCGTGCTGAGAGGAGCCTGAGACTGGGCACGGTGGCCCACACCTATAATCCCAGCACTTGAGGCTAAACACAGGAGGATCACTATGAGTCTAATCTGTGTAGTGAGACCCTGTAGATAGATCTTGTACTAAATACATTAAAAAAAAAAAAGAATGGAGAGTGGTTAACTCTTCCAATACAAAATAGTTTTATGGGGAAAAATATTCATCCAGGTAGCATGCTTGCTACATAGTTTTTCTTCTGACTGTTATCATGCAACAGAGTTTCTCTGTCAGCTTCCATCCATCTCTAACAAAAACAGGGGAAAAAAAAGATCCCAGTAATTTCAAGCAATGAAGAATGATTAATACCCATGAGATGCTATCACATTTGAAATTCAAAGGACAACAAATGGAATTCATTACCCTAAAGTAAATAAGAGCTTAAAATGCTTAGACAAAATTATGGCTGGCAACACCATTAAAGAAGCTGAATTTGGTATTACAGAAGACAACCTCAGAATGTCCTTGGGCTTCAGCAGAGGTCAGTAGGCTGGAATGGGCTGTGGACCTTCTCAAATAAAATATTTTGTACTTACATAAGCTAGTCAATGCCTAGGGCAGTAACCAAAACATTTAAAGGATTTAACTAACAGCATGTAGTGGTTGATACAAAGTGTCAACTTGGCTGAATGACTCAGCAGCCCGGTTCCCTGTTGGTGGGAGCCCCACTCTGGGGTACAATTAGTTCTTCCCTGGAGTGTGACCAGGGTCCACCTAGGATATAATTGGATTTCTCCCTAGAGCAGGATCAAGGGCCCATCCTGGGGTATGATTGGTTCCACCCTAGGGCACAATGAGTCCACGTCAGAATGACTGAGCACAAAAAGACTTTTTAAAAGGCTGAAGAAGGAGTCAACACTTCACTTCGTCTGAGAAGTTTCAGTCTTCGCATTCAGCCTGGACTTCACTGTCTGGCTTGCAGTGCAGACTCTTTGGCTTCCAGCTTGGATCTTTCGCCATTCATCGCAGACTCTTCAGTGTCCATTACAGACACTTCAGTCTTCCATCGCAGACCCATCAGCTGACAGAGACTTACACGGAGTGCTGCAATCAAGTCCAGACCTCGGGATTGAATTCTTCAGTCCGGAGCATGCAGACACCTGTGCGCGCTTCCTCATCTGACTCTGTGGCTGACTATTGTAAGCCAATCTTATAATTCCTTATAGACTGTATATTTTGTGTTAATATCCATTCCTTATATTATATCTATTCTGTTCCTCTAAGTAAAACCCTGACCAACACACAGCAAATACCTTTAGAATGCTCTGTGTCTGGATGCAAGACAATGCGGACATATTTAAGATCTCCAAACTGCTGGAGGAGCTCCCCAAGTTCTTCTTCCTCTGAGTCAAAGGACAGGTTTCTATGGAACACAACCAAAAAGATCATAAGAAGCCGGGCGTGGTGGCTCATGCCTGTAATCCCAGCACTCGGGAGGCTGAGGCAGGAGGATTGGTGCAAGTTCGAGACCAGCCTGGGCTACAAAGTGAGCTCAAGGCCAGCCTCAACTGCATAGCGAGACCCTGTCTCAAAAAGACAAAAAAAAAAAAAAAAAAAAAAAATAGATCATAAGAAACATCAGCAACAAAGTAAGATCCTGTGTTCCAAGATAAGGTAAATGACATCAAGCGTCCTTTCCTCACAACCACCCTCCTTTGCTCAGAAATAAGCCTAACAGAGAGAGGTGGCCTTCGGTAGTCAGGCCTTTATTATATGATTCTGCCCTCTGCCCCTAACTCACTGACCTTCCTCCATCTTGCCCAGGGATTTAAAGCTTAAATACATACATAAAAAGACAAATTATAGATGCAGATTAAGTTCAAAATAGCAGGGTTTCGGGGCCAGCCAGAGAGCTCATCAGACTAAAGCACCTGCTTAGGCAGGTGCAAGAACCAAGGTTGGAACCCCTGAATGCTGTGCCAGCCCTGCCCCCCATGTGGGCTGAGACAGTGACTGAGACTGGACATGGTAGCATGAGCCTATAATCTCAGCACTTGGGAGGCTGAAAACAGGAGGATCATTATGAGCCCAATCTAGGTAGTGAGACCCTGTACTAAACATATAAAAAAAAAAAAAAAGTTTCACCAAAGAGACACTTCTAGGGTGTTATATATGAAATATGTCACTATGTTTTGAGCAACTGACTTTACAGAATGTTGTATCTCTTTTAAACAAACAAACAAACAAAAAAAAAAGAATGGTGATCCCAGAGAAAAAAGCCCACAGCTTCCTACAGCAGTGAGAGTCCCAGCACTATCTAGATTTTCATCTGCCCCTTGAAGTCTACTTTTCAACAACTTTGCTTCTATAAGAGATCCCAGTATTTATGCAACAAACACTTCTTCACTAAATGTGGCCAAAATTAGTTTCTCTTACTACAATCACAAGATTTGGACTCACAGGAGTCTCCTGCAAAAAGTTCTCTCCCGCTCACTGACATTGTTTTCACATGTCATTATGAAATTCAGGTTTCTTTAAAATTTTATAAGGGTCACAAAATGCATTTGGAAGAGTTTTAAAAAATTAATGTTTATTGAAAGTATGAATGTTTAATTGTTTGATCAGTCTTACATACCTACGTCTATCGATCTATACTGATCTGATGAAAATATGTAATGCAACCATTGTTAAATTTTTCTTGTTTTGAAATTCTGTACTGCCGGGCGTGGTGGCTTACGCCTGTAATTCCAGCACTTGGGAGGCTGAGGCAGGAGGATTGGTGCGAGTTCGAGACCAGCCTGGGCTACAAAAGTGAGCTCAAGGACAGCCTCAACTGCATAGTGAGACCCTGTCTCAAAAAAAAAAGAAATTCTGTACTATCTGTACTCTTACTTGTTACCTTTTTCTTCTATTTTTGTTTCTGCTATTTTTACTCTTTAAAATAAAATAAAATAAAATAAAATAAAAAATAAAATTTTACAAGGGCCAGTGATGAGATGGCTTATCAGTCTAAAGCGCTTGTTTAGGTAAGCTTAAGCAACCAGAGAGATCACAGTTCAATCCCCATCAAAAATATATTTTTTATATATTTATAAAATATATATTTCACATGTTTACATATAAATGTTTGTGTATAAAATAATATTTATACATTTTATATAAATATAAAATATAATTTTTAATATTACATCACATGCTGCACCAGCCCCACCTCCAGGGCAGGCTGAGCCAGCTGTAATATAAAAAAATAACAAAATAAAATAAAAAATAAAACAAATTTTATGAAAGTCCGGAAATCCTTCAAAGCAGCATAAAAGCAAACAGGTTAGAGTTTACTAGCTAACTACAAAAAGAGAAAAGTACATGTACAGTATCTCTAACTCAAAGATCCAAAGCCAGGTATGGTGATGCATACCTGCAATCCCAGCACTTGGTAGGCTGAGGCAGGACTGAATCAGTTCAACGCCAGCCTACACTACCCAAGAAGATCCAATACCAACAAAAACTCTGAAACTTTTGAGTACTGACAATGCTCAAAAAGTTCTGGATTGGGGGCCCGGCGGGATGGCTCAGTGATCTAAAGCGCCTGCTTGGGAAAGCTTGGGCGGCTGAAAGGACCGCAGTTTGATCCCCGGCACCACATGCTGCGCCAGCCCTGCCCTCAGAGCAGGCTGAGCCGGCCAGAAAAATAAAATAAACAAACAAAAGTTCTGAAACAAGAAAAAAAATATATAAATAATAAAAATAATTTAAAAAAAAAAAAAAAAGTTCTGGATTATCCAGGCATGGTGATGCATTCCTCTAATCCCAGCACTTTGGGGTTTTTTTGTTGTTGTTGTTGTTTTTGTTTTTGCAGGACCAGGAATTGAACTCAGGTCCTTACACTTACCAGGCAAGTACTTAATTCTACTGAGGTATTTCCCTGGACCTAATCCCAGCACTTTGGAAGCTGAGGCAGATCAGGATCACTGTAAGTTCAAGACCAGCTTGGGCTATATAAATAGTTCAAACCTAGCCTGAATTACATAGTGACACCCTTTCAAAAAAAGCCTCTGGATTTTGGAGCACTTTAGATTTTATATTTTTAGATTAAGGATACTCAACTGGGAAAGCCCATGTAAATCCAAAAAACTCTGAAATCTGTAACGTTTCTGATCCTATGCATTCCAGATAAGGAATATTTATTCTCTTAATGCAATTTGAAGTATTTTTTTTTTTGTATGTATTTGGTACAGGGTCTCACTATGCATCTCCGACTCATAGTGATCCTGCTTTCAGCTTCCCCAATACTGGGATTACAGGCACTTGGTTTACAGCTGTGTGTCATCACTCGGTCTCAGCAGCCTGCACAGCACACTGGGGGGGGTGAGGCCCATGTAGCATGTGGTGTCGGGGATCCAACTGCAGTCCCTACGCTTATCTAAGCAGGAACAGTCCACTGAGCTATCTTCCTAACCTTCTTTTGATGGAATTAAAATGTTGGAAGATTTTGTTTTCCTAACTTTTTTTTTTAAATTTTTTTTCTTGTTTCAGAACTTTTGTTTGTTTGTTTATTTTTATTGCCGGCTCAGCCTGCCCTGAGGGCAAGGCTAGCGCAGCATGTGGTGCTGGGGATTGAACCGTGGTCCCTGCAGCCACCCAAGCTTTCCTAAGCAGGCGCTTTAGACCACTGAGCCATCCTGCCGGGCCCCCTAACTTTTAAAATAGTGTGATGTGTTCATTTCTCCAGTTACATTCGTCCTTCCATGGGCAGAACAGTTCTAACAGCTATAACCTTAACACTGATTCTATTTAATAGAATCCAGATAAGTTTTCTGCAATAAGGTACCTCCTACAGCTGGGGAGATGGCTCAGTAGAGTAAGTGCTTGCCTGGCAAGCACAGAGTCCTGAGTTCAATCCCTAGTACCGGAAAAAAAAAAAAAAAAAAAAAAAAAAAAATCACGAGGGCAGCCTGAAAAACTCCTTTGAAGCCAAGCGCAGTGACGCACACCTGTTATCCCAGCACTTGGGAGGTTGAGGCAGGAGGATCACTGCGAGTTGAGCCTAGCCTGAACTGCATAGCAGGACCCTGCCTCAAAAAGACAAAAAAAAAAGAATAAAATTTCAGAGGACAAAATACCAGCATCCTTGCTACTACTCATGCTCTGTTTTATACATTTCATTCTCCTAAATGTTCCATTGTTTGGTAAGTCTTATGGCATTTAATCTTCTGAACTAGGTACAAAAACAATGAGAAAGAAGAAATTGAGAAGACAGGCAGGGAGAGAAGGTGGGGAAAAGACAGAAGGGGAGTAAAAAGGGGGGAAGAGAAAAGAAGGAGGAGGTAGAGGAAAGAAAAAGGAAGGAAGGATAGAGAGAGACAGGACAGGTCTAGATGGGACTGGATAGGACAAGACAAGACAGGACAGGATAGGATGGAGTGGAAGATGAACTATAAAAACAATAAACAGCAGATCTTGAGATAGGATGCATACCTGATAAAAACAGTTTTCCCTTCATTCACATCAGAGGGTAATTTTCTCTTCTTTGTCTTTGAGATTTGCACATCTAAGGTAAGAAGAAAAATAAACTGAAAAAGACTAGTGCAAATCATATGACAAAAGCCGGGTGTGGTGGCGCATACCTGTAATCCCTGCACTTGGCAGGCTGAAGCAGGAGGATCAGTATGAGTTCTAGACCAGCGTTGGCTACAAAAGTGAGCTTAAAGCTAGCCTGAACTGTACAGCGAGACCCTGTCTCAAAAAAACAAACAAACAAAAAAAAAAATCATATGACAAAGGGCTAACTTAAAAATGTAAAGATTCTGCAGAAATTAATTTTAAAAACAATTTTTAAAGGGACAGAGGATAAACAACTTAATCTATGACAACTGATCACTAAAGAAAAACAGCCAAACTGGGTATGGTGGTACTTGCCTATAATCCCAGCACTTAGGAGGCTAAGGAGGCAGGATGATTGCCCTAAGTCTCAGGTCAGTGTTAACTATATAGCAAGATTCTCTCTCAAAAAAAAAATAAATAAATAAAAACAAAAAAGAGCGCACACCTATAATCCCAGCACTTAGGAGGCTGAGGCAGGAGGATCGATGTGAGTTTGAGACCAGCCTAGGCTACAAAAGTGAGCCCAAGGCCAGCCTGAACTGCATAGCAAGACCCTGACTCAAAAAGACAAAAAAAAAAAAAAAGAAAGAAAGAAACAACCACAGTGACAGCAATTACAGCTACTCATGAGGCTAAGGCTAGAGGATCTCAAATTCAAAGCCAGACTAAACACCTTAGTAAGCCCACCATCTTTAAATGAAAAGGGCTGGGGATGTGGCACAGTGGTAGGACATTTGCCTGGCATGCACACGAAAAAGAAGATCACACAAAAAAGAAGATATTATTTTTCATCCACAATTGGTAAAAACAAAACAACTGATGGGATACAACGCGGTGAAAAATGTATAGCCACACATGGTTGCATGTACTATAATCCCAGCCAGCACTCAAGAGACTGAGACAAAAGGATTGTCATGGGTTCAATGCCTGTCTAAGACCCAATCTCAAAAAAACTACAAAAAAAATTTTATGAATTCTTTTAATTGAGAGACGAAGTATGTTGGGCTGGGGAGATAGGTCGGTAGAACAAGTGCTTGCCTGGCAAGTACAAGGACCCAAGTTCAATCCCCAGTTCTGCAAGACAAAAAGAGAGAGAAAGACAAAGTATAAAGCTGGGGTATGGTGACGCACACCTGTAAACCCAGTACTCGGGCAGCAAGATCCTTGCAAATTCCAGACCTGGACTGCCAAAGTATGCTCAAGGCCAGCCTGAACAGCATAGAGAGACCTTATCTCAAAAGAGCAAGGAAAATTTAAAAAAGGGAGAAAAAGATATTCCTCCATGCTGCTACAATAGTGTAAACTTTATGCAGAACTTCTGAAGACAAAATATATTGATACACATACATACACTTATACTGTGTATGAGCATACGATCTGCTTGTAACTATGTTAAGACATTCTCTGGACATATAATATATATTAACAATGGTAGCCTCTGGGGATGTGTCCTAAGATCCTGAAGATCTGGTTATTAAGGGACACTCACTGTATTTTGGGGTTTTTTTTTTTTTTTTCATTTTTGATATCAGGGATTGAACTCAATACCTTGCCCTTGCTAGACAGTTGCTTATGCTGCTGGGCTGCTGAAAGCTATGTGAAGACACAGTAAGACAGCAGTTTACAAGCCAGAAAGAAAGCTTCTCCTGGAATGAATTAGCCAGCACCTTGACCTGGGACTTTCTACTCTGAAAACATGTTTCTCATGTTTAAGCCATCAGCTTGTCATGTTTCGTCATGAAAGCCTGAGCTGACTATCCAGTCCTTTATTTTAAATCTACTTTGAAGTTAATATGTAATATATCCTGTTTATCCAGTAATCATTGAAGATGGACAATCAAGAGAAAAAGAGGTAGCACCTCAAAATTAAGTGAGATTTTAAATTTTCTAAGAATCTTAATCCTTAAATACCACTCCAAACCCATTTAAAAAGCAAAACAATAGGGCCAGGGACATAGCTCAATGGAATAAGTGCTTGCCTGGCAAATGCAAAGTCCTAAATTCAACCCCTGGCACCACAAAAAAAAAAAAAAAAAGTAAAACAATAAAGCAAGCAAGAAAGAAAAAACATCTCAGAAAAAGGGAATACAAAGAAATCTTTAAAAAGAAAAGATACGAGAGGCCAGGGAGATAGCTCAGGAGTATAAGTGCCTGCCTGGCAAGTGCAAGGTCCTGAATTCAATCCCTGGCACTACATACTGCGCCAGCCCCACCCCCACGGTAGGCTGAGCCAGCCATATTGAAAAAAAAAAAAAGAGCCCTAAAGCCAAGCATTGTGGTACACACCCAAGATCCAACCACTATGGGAGACTGAGGCAAGAGAATCATTAATTCAAGCCAATATGGACTACAAAGAAACTCAGTAAGACACCAAGTTAAAAATAATAGAAGAAGCACAGAAGCACTTGGGAGGCTGAGACAGGAGGATTGATGTGAGTTTGAGACGAGCCTGGGCTGGCTCTCAAAAATGAGCTCAAGGCCAGCCTGAACTGCAGAGCGAGACCCTGTCTCCAAAAGACAAAAAAAAAAAAAAAAGACTAGGCAAACCTTTGTCTTCCTGTTCTTCAGCACTGCTGTCACTTGGTACTAGTTCTTCATCACCATCAATGCTACCTCTTTCTTCCAGATCACTGTCCTGTGAGTCATCTTCATTGCTGCTTTCTACAGAGACTGTTTTCTTGATTGCTCTGCAATGGCACAATCAGAACTAAGGCTATGACACACCAGCCACTCAAGTTCACGACACCTGTCTACTCTGCAGCAGAGGGGGCTATGAAAACAGGAGGACTTTCCCATCTCTGACTGGATCAGCAGCTTACCTCTTCTGAACTTGCACATGCTTGATCACCTTTGATTCTTCCGTCTCCTCTTCCTCTTCCTCACTGTCATCCATATCACCATCAACTCCAACATCATCATCTCCCTCATCTATCTCTTCCACTCTGCTCTTCCTTCTAACTGACCCCTGAGGCACAGGTTCAAAGCACTTCTCACCTGTGGTGCAAGATGAAGAAAGTTGGCAACTTACTTAATATCCAAAACAAGAGTAATATCCTAACAGGAGTAACACTTTCAAGTTCCTACTTTCTTAGGTTATTTTTCAGAATTTCATATACTTTTTTTTTGTAGTTAGGATGCCATATCTTCCAGTTTCACATCCTCAAATTCAACCAAAAATTAAAAATAGTTTTTAAGCATTTCATCTGTATGAAACCAAACTTTTTTCTGTCATTATCAAACCATTCATTATAACAAGTATATACATAGTATAACACTGTATTAGATACTACAAGTAATCTAGAGACACCACATGGAAGAATGTATATAGGCTCTAAACAAACCTACACCATCTTATATTAAGGAATTTGAGCACTAAAGGTTTTGGCATGTGAGAAAGTTCCTGGAACTAATGACACCCCCCATTGCCCAGATTCCTTTGAAATGTATTCCATTTACCAAAGGCCTGAGATTACCCTACACCAGAATGAGAGAAGTAGCAATTTTACCTTAGCAAACAGCACACCACAGCCAGCACAGTGCTCATCATGGAGCCCGGCCATGAGCTCTGATATCGAGGAATTTGATTTTCTGAGACCCTTGTAGCTTAAAAGCCAACTATTTCCTAAATACACACAAGTTTTAAATTTGTCTATTCTTAATGTTTCACCACTGCTATGAAAAGCTGGAAAAGGACAGCAAAAAAAGGAAAAATGAACTGAGGCCTCTCCTCACTCACAGTACAACCTAGGAGTAGGTAGGCTAGGACTCAAAGATCCTAAATGCTCTGTCGTTTCTTTTGGCTAATTTTGGAATCTGCTATCTCCAGTTCAATATCCCCACTCTCACACATTCTCTTTTTAATATAAATTCAACAGTTGCTTCCACACTCTTAACTTTTACCTAATATTACCATACCTTACCTGGGGCAGAAACAGACTGTATATTTTTATATTTATCCTTCGCCACAGCCCAGTCCACTGCCACAGTTCGCCCTGTCAAACAGAAAAGCAGCTTCAGAAAGGCTTTCCTCCATTTAACAATCAAACTTCTGGAGAGTGACTTCCTACCCATCTAAGACAGGCACTTGGGAGGCTGAGGTAGGAGGATCAATGTGAGTTCGAGACCAGCCTGGGCTACAAAAGTGAGTTCAAGGACACCCTGTACTATATCTGAGATACTGCCTCAAAAATGGGAGGGGTGGATTGTAATTTTTTTCCAGTTAAGACTAGCAAAAAACAAAACAGGTAATCTGGAGCCAGGCAGAGGCAGGACTTATAGTCTAAGGCCAGGCTTGGCAAATTAAGTAAAACAGTATCATCACAAAATAATATATTTAAAAAAGGCTTGGGATGATGCTTAGCAGTAAAGTGTTTGCCCATCATGCACAAGGCCCTGGGTTCAAGTCCCAGTATCAAAAATCAAAAACAAGAATAAATAAATGCTATAATCCTAGCAATTCAGGAAGTTGAGGCAAGAGGATCACTGTGAGTTCAAGACAGTCTGGGCTACAAAGTGAGCTCAAGGCCAGCCTGAACTGCACAGCAAGACTCTGTCTCAAAGACATATATACGTAATTAATTAATTAACTAATTCTGGGATAATGGATGCCGTACTCAGAAATCAGGCTGGGGAGAAAGCTCAGTGGTCTAAGTGCCTGCCCAGCAAATGCAGGGGCCTGGGTTTGATCCCTAGTACTGCATGCCTGCTATGCCAGTCACAGAAGCTGGGCATGGTGGCAAATGCCTATAATCCCAGTGCTGGGGAGGCTGAGACAGGGGGATCACTAGAGTCAAACTACATAGTGAGGCCCTATACCAAATAAAAGATTTTTTTTTTAATTTTTTTAAAGTCAGGAAGTCTCTAAGCTAATCCATTCCTTAGACAGTGTCTGACAGTCAATACCAAGAATATTCCTAGACAGTTTATTAACAGTCCATGGATACTATGTAGGTATCCCGACCTAGAAAAACTGGGATACCAACCTCCATCTATCAATGACTATTTCCAGGACATTTATTATAAGGTTAAGCTGAGCATGGTGGTATACACTTGTAGTCCTAGAATTCTGGGAGGCTAATATCAGAAGACAAGAAGGGCTGGGGGAGATAGCTCAGTAGAATAAGTGCCTGCCTGGCAAGTTCAAGGGCCTGAGTTCAATCCTTGGTTCTGCCAAAAAAAAAGATGACAATAAGTTCACACCCAGGGCTATACCTTCTGTTTAGGTGTCTTGCACAAAGCCTCATATAGTCACAGGTGGGGCTTTTTTACAGAGTTGGCTGAATCTAGAGTGCATGAATGATTCATGAGCAATGCTAGGATTAAGGGTGGGTAATTACTAAATCACTCCACTCTTGATTAAATCTTGTCCAAATCCTAGTAGCCTAGATACAATGTAAGGAACTAAAAGAGGCTTGTCTTGCTGGGCATGGTGGCACACACCTGTAATCCCAGCACTTGGGAGGCTGAGGCAGGAGGATCAGTGTGAGTTGAGACAGCTTGGGCTACAAAAGTGAGCTGAAGGTCAGCCCAAACTGCCTAATGAGACCCTGTCTCAAAAAGACAAAAAAAAAAAGAGGCTTGTCTTGCTCCTTGT
>PVJA010007543.1:0-25000 GCA_004027025.1 Myocastor coypus | reverse complement strand
ATGTGAAGGTATTTAATGCCCAAATAAAACATGTTAACAGGGCAGGGAAATAGCTCAATGGAATAAGCGCTTGCCTGACAAGCACAAGGGCCTGAGTTCAATCCCCGGTTCTGAAAAAAAATAAAAAACAAATACTTAAAGAATTTCCATTTCATGGTTTATCCTTCCCTGGAACATAACCTGTGGTCAGTGCATAACTGCATAGCAGCTGTTTCTCAAACTGTTTTGAGGGTTTCTATATTGGAACCAGTAAAGACATTCACTCCAGCCAGGCGTTGTAGCACACACCTGTAATCCCAGCACTTGGGAGCTTGGGGCAGGAGGATTGATAGAATTCATGACCAGCCTGGTCTACAAAAGTGAGCTCAAGGCCAGCCTGAACTGCATAGAGATCCTGTCTCAAAAAGACAAAAAAAAAAAAAAAAAAAAAAAAAAAAAAAAAAAAAAAAAAAAAAAAAAAAAAAAAAAAAAAAAAAAAAAAAAAAGAGGGAACCGGGAAGATAGATCAGTAAAATAAGCTCTTGCCTGGCAAGCAGAAGGTCCTGAGTTCTATCTCCAACACCACCAAAAAACAGAAAAAAGCATTTAAAAAAAAGAAGACATCAGTATGTAATTCATTTATTTATTGACTATAGATTTGAGGTGCATTACTGTGCCCTAGCCCCTACCACTGTGCCCCCAGACACAGTAGGCATTCAGGGTTCTGATATTAGGACCAGTAAAAATAAATTCTTATATAGAATGGACAGAAAAGTTTTACAAATGAATAGTCATAACCTTGCACCATATATGCATATATTCCTTTTTTTGTTTTGTTTTGTTTTTTGTTTTGTTTTTGTTTTTTGTCTTTTTGAGACAGGGTCTCATTCATTATGCAGTTCAGGCTGGCCTTGAACTCACTTTTGTGGCCCAGGCTGGTCTCGAACTCGCACTGATCCTCCTAAGTACTGGGATTACAGGCTTGCGCCACCACACCCGGCTAGATACATTCCTTTTGTTCTACTTCAATTTTTTAAAACTATAGCACTGCCAGGTGTAGTGGTGCACACCTTGTAATACCAGCACTTGGGAGACTAAAACAGGGTTTACTGAAACAGTTTGAGGCTAACCTGGGCTCAACACAGAGTTTCAGGTCAGCTTTGACCACATAGTAAAAGCCTTTCTTTAAAAAAAAAAAAAAAGGAAAATAGCCAGGTATGGTGGCGCATGCCTGTAATCCCAGCAGTTGGGAGGCTGAGGCAGGAGGATCAATGCAAGTTCAAGACCAGCCTCTGTCACAAAAGTGAGCTCAAGGCCAGCCTGAACTGCATAGCGAGACCCTGTCTCAAAAAATAAATAAATAAATAAATAAATAAAATAAAAAATTCTAGGGCCCGGCGGGATGGCTCAGTGATCTAAAGCGCCTGCTTGGGAAAGCTTGGGCAGTTTCAGGGACTGCAGTTCGATCCCCAGCACCACATGCTGTGCCAGCCTTGCCCTCGGGGCGGGCTGAGTCGGCCATAAAAATGAGTGAATAAACAAAGGTTCTGAAACAAGTAAAAAATAAATAAATAAAATTTAAAAATTCTTAAAAAAAAAAATTCTAGCCACTGCCCACTCAAGACGTACTAATGGAGCTGGGCATACTGGTACACACGTTATTCCAGCACTTGGGAGAATGAGGCAGAAGAATCACTGTGAGTTGAAGGCCAAGCTGGCCTGCCTGAATCATCTAGTAAAACTCCTAAAAAAAAAAAAAGACCTACTAGTGTATAATAATTTAGAATTTAACAGGACTACTACTACGAGCCTGATCTGTGTAGTAAGACCCTGTACCAAACACATTAAAAAAAAAAAAAAAAAACTGCAGTTTAATAAAAATTAATGCATAACATTTTCCTCTCATTCATTTATATTAATATTTAGAATGCCAAACGGGTGGTATGACTTGTATAGCCAGAACCACACAGATGATCCTACCTATATAAGTTCTCTTACTAGAAAACAAAAACCAAATGGGCTGATTACTAACACACATTATACTGCCTACTCACATACCCAGATACCATATGGGAGAGTAGAGGTCTTCATGAGATGCCAGTTCTCATCAGTTTAGTCACCTACAGAGACAGCCTGTTGACTCGAAAGGGAATAAATGTATGTTCTAGGTAACATCAGGTACCTATCTTGGGTCCCCTTTGACAGTTTAGGTAGGAGGAAAGAATGCTCTACAACCCTAATAATTCTCTCACCTTAATACATGCCAACTCTCCATCCTGGGTAATATGACACATATCCGACAAAATGTGAAGCATATTACAGTATTCCACATGTCAGTAAATCTCTCCAGTGGCTCAAGTCAAAAACCTTGGAATCAGAATTCACTCCCCAACTGCTTTTTACCCTTATACTCCACATCTGACCAATTAGCAAATCTCCTCCTTCAGAAAACTGTCCCAGTCCAACATCACAATCTCTCACTAGATTATTGTAAGGACCTACTAATTGGTCTCCCCACTGCTCTCTCATTCTCCAACAGTCTATTTGCAATACAGAACCCAGAGACAATCTTTCAAAATGTAAATCAGATCATAGTTACTGGTCCCTGATCAAAACCAGTGTTTTCCTATAAACACGGTAAAAGCCAAAGTCTGTACTATGGCCCACAAGATCTCCTGTGATCTGGTACTCCAGAGCTCATCTCCTACTTACCTTCCCTTTGGTCACTTCACTCCAGTCACTTGGGTCTCCTCACCAGTCTTCCAATACACCAGACAAACTTCTGCTTTCAGTATCTTTTTTAGGACTGGGGACTGAATCCAGAGCCTTGTACAAACTAAGTAAATGGTCTAGTACTCAGCTACACGCTTAGCACCTTTTAAATTTTTTTTTTTTTTTTTAGATAAGGTCTCACTAAGTTGCCTGTACTGGCCTCTAACTTTCAATCCTCCTGCTCTAGCCCCTTGAGTAACAAGAATTAATGGGTTATATGTACCACAGGGTGTAGCTGTTTCCTCCACATAAAATGTTCTGCCTGAAAGATGTAAATTAACCCTCTCACCTTAGTCTGGGCTTCTCTGGTTAACCGATCTATACTTCCACTACTATCCCTGCAGCTCTCTTACGTACAGACTCCCCATCCCCTTTCTCTGATTTACTTTTCTCCTTAGCATCTATTACCATCATCACTATGTAGTTGATTTATTTATTGGCTGTGAATATCCAATTTACTGTGCATTACTGCAAGCCTAGCCCATACAAGAGTGCCCCTGGATATATAGTAAACATTCAGCAACTACTGGCTGAATAGATAAATAAATGCACAGCATACTGGCTAAGCAATCCAAACCCAACAGTCAAATTCTGAGTCTGCTGCCTCCTAGCTGTATGAACTTAGTTACTAAATTTTCCTAAGTCCTTGAATCTTCTTATATACAAAATGGGATTAAGGCTCCACAATATGACTATCAGACCAGCATCTTGCCTTGCAATTAACTGGCTCTTTTTTTTTTTTTTTTTTTTTTTTTTTTTTTTTTTTTTTTTTTTTTTTTTTTTTTTTTTTTTGAGGCAGGGTCTCGCTATGCAGCTCAGGCTGGTCTTGAACTCACTTTTGTAGCCCAGGCTGGTCTCGGTCTCGCACTGATCTTCCTGCCTCAGCCTCCCAAGTGCTATAATTACAGGCATGTGCCACCAAGCCCAGCTACTCTCAATAAACTTTATTAACTATTAACAATCCCCATTATTACAAATAAGACAAAAAATCCCATTTTGTGAACGTGTATAAAAAACGGAAGGCGCTACAGAAACCAGATGATGCTTTTGCCTTTCATAAACCAAGTCTGTGTCTATCTAAAGCAGTTTCTTGGGGCCGCAAAGATAGCTCAGTAGACTAAGAGCTTGCGTGGCAGGCGCAAGGTACTGAGTTCAATCCCCAGTACCGCACAAATAAAGTTTCTGTAAGGTGACAAGTAGCTGCCGTCCCCGCTCCCAGCGAGCCGCCTAGACCCCGAGGCTCCTCGACCGCCCCACCCCCTACCTTTCTCAGTCACCACGAAGCACTGCTTTACCGGGCCCACCTGACTGAACAGCTCCTCTAGCTGCTCACTGCGGGCCGAAGGAGGGAGGTGGCGCACAAACAGGGTCAGGCCCGCCATGAGAGCGAGAAACTGAGGCGCGTAAGGTTACAGGAGCCCAGAAGCTGGTTTTAACAGGACGACCGCGCTAAGGGTCACTTGAACCCGGAAGTGCACGTTGCTCAAAATACTCCGGACAACCCGTGAGAGGAAGAAAAAACGTTCCGGACTTCAAAGGATAGTAACCCGCCTAGAGGCGGAGCGCCTTGAGTGAGGTTCCACCTCCTGTTCCAGCACCACCGCAGCAACTACAGTTTATTCCGTCTTAAAATCACATTACCAAGAGGTCTACTCCGAATTCACTATGAGCAAAAGCCATTTTTGCGCCAGGCCTTATCCAAGATCTGACATATAACAGATGCTTAATAAATGTTTATTTTAGGGGGCTGGCGAGATGGCTGGGCAGTCTAAAGCACCTGCTTAGGAAAGGTTAGGCAACTGCAGGGACCGCGGTTTGATTCCGGGCACCATATGCTGCGCCAGCTCCATCCCCAGGGCAGACTGAGCCGGCCATAATTTAAAAAATAAAATAAATATTTATTTCATAATTATTTTTTCTGGTGCTGGAAAGATAGCTCCCTGGAAAAGTGCCTGCACAGCAAGAGCAAGGTCGTGACGTCAAACCCTGCTCCCGCAAAATAATAATAATAATAATAATAATAATAATAATAATAATAATAACAATAACAATATTTTTTTTTTCTGAAGCGTCTCCTTAGATTTCCAGATTTGGGGCAGAAACTGCATCCAGAGTGCACAAACACAAGTATGTCACATACATTCTCATATCCTCTGAAATAAATATCACCTCTGCCTCACTGACAAATTGTAGCTAATGAAGATGAAACACAACTATTAACTCAATAAATATTTACTGAGCCTCACTATGTGTCAAGCATTAGAGATGTAAAAAAATCAAAGAAAGAAAGAAAGGACAAAGTCTCTGCCCTCCTATAGAATATCAGCTAGTCAGTGGCATAGACAGTTCCTTAATTTTTATAAATACACTGCTGGGCATGGTGGTTGACTCCTGTAGTACTAGCACTTGGGCAGCTGAGAAAGAAAAATCGACACAAGTAGTGAGGTTTGGGTTACATAGTAAGTTCGAGGCCAGCTTCAGTTACAGTAAGGTGCTAACTCAAAAACAAATAGTAGATGTAGTGTAGTGGATTGACAACTGGTGGTCAGTTTGTAACACCTAGCTGAAGTGAACCAGTCTGTTGCTGGGTGTGGGAGGATTATTGTCAGCATCATAAGAGCCAGAACTAGAGAAGAAAAGCTGTAAGGAGCTGTTGGTTTTTCCTGGAGGACTTTGTCACACAGGCTTTCCTGATGAATTCAGCTGTTCTCATTGGAAGAGCTTAGGACCTTGTTGTCAATGAGAATCGCTGAAGTTCACTTTGGAAGATTTCTAGTCCTCACTTAGAGCATCACTTCATGGCTCTTGAGTGGGAGATCATACACTGTTCGGTCTCTGGAAAAGCTTGTCATGTTGGCATTCCCAGTGGGAGCTCAGCTTTCCTCATCCTCAGAAGAGTTTGAGACCTCAGTGCTGCTGAGGATGGCTATAGTTTTTTTAGGCGGAGCTCTGGTTTTTTTTTTGTTTGTTTGTTTGGTTGGTTGGTTGGTTGGTTTTTTTTGGGGGGGGGGTTTGTTTTGTTGTTGTTGTTGTTTTTTGATCTCTGGTTCTTACTCTGAGCATTGCTTCCTGTCACCATGCAGATCCCTCAGCCTACTAGCACAGATCCTTCATCCTGCTGGCACAGACTTTCTAGCTTCCAACACTGACCTTTGGACCTTCCTAGCACAGATCCATGAAACAGTCCTCATGAGGCATTTTCATGGGCTCTAGGCCTCCAGCTGGATTCATGGGAGGCACCGTTATAAGCTCTAGATCTTTAGCCAAACTCATGCAGGACATTACTGTGGGATTCAAGCCCTTAGCTGGATTCTTCAGTCTTTAGCATGTGGACATATTTCCTGCACTTTCTTTGTATATGACTCTTTGGGTAATTATTATAAAATAATCTATTTATTTATTTATATTTTGTTATGGCCAGCTCATCCTGCCCTGGGAGTGGGGCTGGTGCAGCATGTGGTGCTGGGGATCAAACTTCAGTCCCTGTGGTTGATTGAGCTTTCCTAAGCAGGCGCTTTTTAGACTGCTAAACCAACTCGCTGGCCCAAAACAATCTTTTTTTTTTTTTTTTTTTTTTTTTTTTTTTTTTTTTTTTTTTTTTTTTTTTTTTTTTTTTGTAATTAGCAGAACATATTGATTGAGGGAAAGACAGCTTCTGTCCAAGAGAGGGACAGGAGGGGGCTCTCAAGTGGGTGTCGCCTCCAAAACAATCTTTTTTTTTTTTTTTTGTCTTTTTGAGACAAGGTCTCCATATGCAGTTCAGGCTGGCCTTGAGCTCACTTTTGTAGCCCAGGCTGGTCTCGAACTCACACTGATCCTCCTGCCTCAGCCTCCCAAGTGCTGGGACTATAGGCATGCGCCACCACACCTGGCATCAAAACAATCTTATGAATTATGTATCCTGAATTGTTTTCCCTTTGTAAGCCCTGACTACAACAGATGGGTAGAAGGATAGATATCTCATAGCACATATACTGCAAGGTCATATCAGAACCCAAAGCAAACCTAATACTCAGAACAGCCCTCACCCAGAGATAAAAGATCTTTGCTAGGTAAGCTTATCAGACAGATCCAAGGATGAGAAGTCTCACTAGGAAAAAAGGATGTCTAGGTGTTTCTGGGCTCTGGAACATAGAATATTTGCCATCCTTAAGGCTAGAGAACAGACCTGTGTACAAGACTGCCTAGCTGAATTAAGTAGCTAAGGCTTTTTTTTTAAGTCACTGGTTTGTTTTTTTTTTATTTTTTTTTATTTTTTTCTTGTTTCAGAACCTTTATTTATTCACTCATTTTTTTAATGGCCGGCTCAGCCTGCCCTGAGGGCAGGGCTGGTACAGCATGCAGTGCCGGGGATCGAACTGCGGTCCCTGAAGCCACCCAAGCAGGTGCTTTAGACCACTAAGCCAGTCTGCCAGGCCCCAAGTCACTGTTTTTAAATGTCTTGTGTCAGTGTTTCCTTTTTTTTTTTTTTTTTTTTTTCCTTTTTTCAGTATTGGGGATTGATTGACTTGGGGTCTTTTGCAATGGTAAGCAAGTTTTTTACCTCTGAGTTACATCCTCTGCCTGAAATCATTGTTTATTTTATTTTTGTTGTACTTGGGATTGAATCCAGGCCCTTCTCATTGAACTATATCCCCTGGCTGTTTTTTGTTTTATTATTTTAAAACAGGGTTTTTGCTTACTTGCCCAGGCTGGGTTTGAATTTGCAGTCCTCATAAAACTCCCAGAGCCCACCCAGCCAAAATCATTGCTTTTAGCATAGTAGGTAAGAAATTCAAAAAGCATAAAGCATATAGTGGGAAAAAATAAGTTTTGCTTCCTCTTCAAGCCCTATTTACTTTTACTTTCATAAAGGATGGATGCCCAGTTGTAGTGGATATACGAGAAAGAAAAACACTAAGCATCACATTTATAAGCCCTGCCTCCATGTACATAATATGTGCTTCAAAAAACACACCACAGTATTTCTCCAACAAATTTTTCTACTCTTACAACACCTCCCATTGTTGTGTTTGTTGATACAGGGTTTCACTGTGTAGTTCAGGCTGACCTTGAGCTCATGGGGATCCTTCTGCCTCAGGCTCCTGATTACAGTCATATACCACTACACTTAGCACTACAGTTTTTTTTATCACCTCTCTCTCTCTCCCTCCCTCCCTCCCTCCCTCCCTCTCTCCCTCCCTCTCTCCCTCCCTCCTTCCTTCCCTCCCTGCATTTTTGCAGTGCTGGAGACTGAACTGAACTCAGGACCTTGTGCTTGCCAGGCAGGTGCTTATGCTATTGCACTATATCCCCAGCCCTGACCACAGTTATTTTTAAACACAAAATTTAAGACAAGGTGTCATCCCTGGTACCACAAAAAAGGGGGGAGCATTGAAATACAAAACAGATTGTTAGGGTTACAAGGTAAATCTCATGTGGTATGGAGTCATAGAAATTCAACATCCCTCCCTCTTCTTTCTCTTTCCTTCCTGTCCCATTCTCCACCTTAGGAATCAATACTTCAATCACAAAGACCAAACTACAAGGTTCTAAGGTTCCACCTATGGGGAGGCCTTCCCAGTCCTGAATGTAATATGTACAGGGAAAAGACCCCGAGAAGGTTGTTTGAACATCCTGTACTCCTTATAAATGCTGTATGTGTAGACCTAAATTTTCTGTAAAGGACAAAACCATCAGGGGGCAGCAGCTACCCACAATGCAGGGTTTTGCACCCCTCAGGAAGGACAACAGTACAACTGCTCCTTTTCTACTACTCTCCCTGTGGGTCCCATCTCTTTCCTCCCCACCCTTTCCTATCTATGTACGTCAGGGAGGGAGCACGGTTTGATCAGGAATATTTGCTCATCCATCTACTCCAGACACATGGAGTGTTCTTTATTAAATAGCAGGAGTTGTGGAACCCAGCAATGTGGCTTCCAGGGGAAATAAACCGCCAGCCTGCCCCTCATCCATCACCACAGGAGCCTAGCAAGGCAATAAGCAAGGCCTGGCCTATTCTCAGTCAGCCCCTGCCAGGCCTCAGCTCTCTGGTTTCAATTCCTCTCACAAGCTAAATCTTCTATAATACCGAACAGTTCTTGTTCTTTACACTTCTGACAAATGTAATTAATTACTTGTGTTAGTGTGATTATTTATGCCATGAGTAGTTTAATGTCTGCCCTTCCCCCCAAAAGACCTGCAACTTCATACACCCAGGATTGGTATCTATCTCCGTTACCTCTTTGTCCTCAGCACCTAGCACATTGTAAGCCATTGTGAATTTTTTTTTAAGTTATGACTGGCTCAGCCTGCCCTGGGTGTGGGGCTTGCACAGCATATGGTGCCGGCGTTTGAACCACAGTCCTTATGGTTGCCTAAGCTTGCCTAAGCAGGTGCTTTCAACGGCTGAGCCATCTCACTGGCCCCCTTTGTGAATATCTTTAAGAGAATGAATAAATATAGTGAGTTTGTCCTTAAGTCCCCTGAAGCATCAGGGTTCAGAATTGCAGGGCATCTGAGTTAGGACCTATTTGGACTCCTGGGAAACATGCAGGCTGAGGCATAGAACAAAAGAGAAAAGAAAGCTGTCTAATCAAGTCTTGGCCTCTTTAGGGAGTCATGGGGCTGTAGTAATTCTTACTGAGAAAAATCAATGATGGGGCTGGCAAGATAGCTCAGTGGTCTAAAGCACTTGCTTAGGCAAGCTTAGGCAACTGCAGGGACTGTGGCTCGATCCCCGGCACCACATGCTGCACCAGCCCCATCCCCAGGGCAGGTTGAGCCAGCCATAAATAAACAAAGTTTAAAAAAAAAAAAAAAAGATGAAGAAAATAAAAATCAATGAAATGCTAGACCTGTATTCCCATGGTTTTTTTTTTTTTTCTTTCCTCACAAACCTCATTTAGAAACAAGTGTGCATGTACATTTGAGAGACAGACAGAGAGGAGGCAGACTAGGGATTTGGGGAACTTGTACTGCTCTCTTGGAAAGTGTCTGTTGGGCCAAGAGGACTATGATGTGGAGAGTGGGAGAGAGCAATGGGCCAGGATTAGAGTGAAAAAGATGGCTGAGGGAGCCCATGTGAGCACACCCAGATGCAAGCAAGCAAGCGTCTTCTTGGAGCAGCCACAGGGAGCCCTGGCCTGACATGGTGCTTCAGGGATGCTGGGCTGCTACAGATGCTACGACACCAGTGAGTCGCGTGTGCAATTAAGAGGCTGGCAGTTCTCCAGGCCCCAGCCCAGAAGACAATGCAGCAGGAATTTCCAAGCCAAGCTGAGCCAGGTGATGGAGGAGACTTAGTCAAGAAGACTCCAGGCGTGTTCCTCAGCCTTGCCTACACTGCTGCCTCCCTCTTCCCACTTTGACTCTCACTCTTCCCAAATATTGCTGGCTCCCCTCCTTCTTCTGAGGCCTGAAGCCCTAGTGCTCCTCTCAGCCAAGCCAGACCTTCCTTTACAAGGACAGCAGCTCTGTAATGTGTGGGTTATCTGCCAAAACACTGTTAGATTTTTATTTTCAAGTCTAATCCGAGTCTTTATTTTTGTGCCACTCGGAACCACTGCATTTTAGCCAAGTGACAAATGTAGAGAGCTCCAAGCCAAATGCTCCAGGCAAGAAATTATAGAGTGGTGGCCGGATGTATTTATGGATGTGTTAGGCTTCCACTGGGGGACTGCCCTAGAGACAGACTTACTCCAGGAAGGATCTGTGCATACAGGAGAGAGTTCTACAGAGAAAGGAGATGGGGTGGCTGTGAGCCCCTGCCTCAAAGAGGACCTGTTGGTGTGTGAAGAGGGTAACTGCTTTTATATGAATGCCAAACTACAGGAATGTGTCAGGGGGACTGGTGGGGATTCCAGCCTCAGGCAACCAGGTGCTTTTATATGTGCATCAATATTTCCATGGAGGACTGTAACCCTAACTAGCCAGCTATCTGCCAGGACCTGAACCTAAGAGCACAGGAGCAAAGCTCCTAAGAGCACTGAGAATTAAAGAGTTTCTGACCCATCCCTCAGGACCTGTGCCACCCCTATGAAAAGCTGTGTTTAAGGGAGAGGAAAGAATCTCTAAGGTACCACTCCCATGATGCTCACTCAACCCAGCCACAGGACAAGATCCTTGGTCTTGTTTGAGGAACTCTGGAGTCAGAGGCAGATTCACCTACTTCCACTTCTGTTAGAACCACTGCTGTTGTCACCACATTTAAATTTTTCCAAGAAAGGCAAAACCTCCTCCTCTGAAAATATTTTATTGATAAATTAACTCTGAAAGCATTCGCCTCCCACCCACCTCCTGTAAGGGCTCCTAAATGGCATGTGAAGCCTTCTGTGAGGAAGGGTCCCATAGAGAACGGAGAATCTCACTCACCACAGGGGTGGCATGGCAGAGGTGGGTATGGGGCCAAGGAAGGGCCCCAGGTCTTCTAAGGACAGCCCTTCTCACTCATCAGAGTGGAGCACCTTGGATTTTTATTGCTGGTGAAGGCCAAGGAAAGTGGGACCTCTGCCAGCCTAAAATTGCAGCTGAGGACATGAGGGCCCAGGGCTCCAGAAAAGGTGGCACTAATTCCCAATCAACAGAGCCTGGCTTCTGACTCACCCACCCAGGGGCCCCTGGATGGGGAGGAAGTGGGGAGAGAGGTATCTGAGCCAGGCAGGATTGGAGGAGGGTTACAGTGTGCAGGTCTTAGACGGAGCAGGTGCCAGAGAAGGGTGTATAGTGGCAAAGCATCACTGCCCGCCTTATCAGAGGTCTATGGTGTCGCTACCCACACTCAGCTCATCGATTTGTCGACAAGCATCTAGGAATTGCTCCTGCAGCAAGGCTTCCTCTGCCTGCAGCTCAGAAGCAGGCTCCGGGGAGTCATGGGAGGGTGGGGACAGGGCCTGATATGATCCTGAAGCCTGAAGGGTAAGACCGCTTCCAGAGGGTCGTGGAGGACTGAGAACACAAACGAGCGGACACCGCAGAGGCCTGTCTGGGCTGGAACATAACAGCACGGAAGAGCTGTCCCGCGATAGTCTGCACAGGGAGCCAGAGGAGCCGCTACTGCCCACCGGCCAAGCCCCGGGAGAGGGAAGCTCCGGAAGTGCCTGGGAGCAGGAGATTTCCTCCGACCTTCCACTGAGCCCAGCCCTGGTCTTGGTCCCTAGAGAGGAGGTGCGGTAGAGGCCGAGCCCTGGCAAGGCTTCCCCGAAGGCGGGGCCCTGGAAGAGTCCTGGAGCCAGCAGCACCTCGCTGCAGAGCGCCTCCTCGATGCTGCGCCGAAGGTTGATCGGAGAGGGCGGGCGAAAGTCCACAGTGCAATCGCTGCCGGGGGAAGAGGCCGGGGACCGGACCAGGTTGTCCGCTGCGCCTCCGAAGCCGGGGCAGCCACCGCCCTGAAGCAGCAGATCGGGGCCCGGCCCTGCTAGCGCGCACAGCTGCAGCAGCTCCGCGTCACCACGAGCGATAGCGCTACCGGGGGTCTCCTTGTCCTGGGGTCCGGTGACCCAGCCTCCGGGCAGTAGTGGGGCCGCGTGGCCCGGGGACAAACGGAAGATCTTGGCCCAGCAGCGCGGTGGCACGCGGGGACTGCAGAGCGCGGGGTACAGGCTCAACAGTGCCAAGGGGAGCGCGACGCCCACCTCACCCAGGCGCAGGCCCAGCTGGAAAGCCCACCAAGGCCAGGGCCCCTCCAGGCCAGGTCGGCCGCCGTAGCCCAGGGCATGGAGGACTTCGTAGCCCTGTAGAGCTCCGCTCAGCAGCCCGAAAGTGCCTGCCACCGGGGCCGTGCGCGCTGCGCGTCGCCAAGACTCCCGCGGGGCGAAAGGGCTGCGCCCCTGCGGGACCGGGGTCACTCCCTTGAAACCAGACCCGCCCAGGGGCGCCCCGGCCCGCCGACGACGACCCTTGAAGCAAGAGAGCGCCAGCAGGACCCCCGACATGAGGGCGGCGAGAAAGGCGTGCAGCCCGCGCGAGGCGAGCCGCAGGGGTCGCAGCGGACGGTGCGCGGCGCTCCCCAAGGCGGCAGCGGCGGCCAGCCCCAGGCCCAAAAGCAGCAGTGCGGCCAGGCCAGCGGGGCAGCGCGGAGGGCGCGGCCGGGCCAGCAGCAGGCAGGCCAGCCCCAGGCCAGCGGCCAGGCAGGGTAGTGGTAGGTCCTGCAGCAGGAACCAGGCCAGCGCTGGCAGCCGGTCTCGGTGCCCGTAGGCGTCGTAGAAGAGTGGGAACGCACGCGTGGTCCCGGCCGAGAGCAGCAGTAGATCCAGCAGCGCCAGGCAGGGGGCGCCGGGTGGGCACCGCCAGGGCAAAAGGGCTAAAGCCAGCAGGGCCAGCAAGGCCACCAGGCCGAATAGTGCACCTGCCCCGTACACATGGGCCTCCCAGGCCAGCCCCCAGCGAGCCCGGGCTTCTGCCCAGTTGGCTTCCAGAGTCAGGAAGAAGAGGGGGCGCAGGGAAGCAGGAGGCTGCACCTCCGGGTCTGGCAGCGCACCCAGGTCCATGCTGCAAGTTTCTGTTCCACACTCTGGCTGCACTGAAGGGTTCCCACGGCTGGCAGGAGAGGGATCATCTGGGCCTGAGGTGAGAATGGTTGGGTCTATGGGCAAAGAAGGTTTGGCTGAGGTAATGCTGTAGTCTTGACCCAACCCCTAGCCAGGAGTCAGCAGGACTCCCATCAGATCATCCAGGACATATTTGTCCTACTCCCCACCTCTTGGTCTTCCACCTCCTCCTCCCACACCCAAATCCTTCTGACCAAAGCTTCAGTTCACACCCTCCCCTCTCTTTCCTTTATTTCCCTCCATTATCATCATCATCATCAGTAGTAGTAGTCTTTGAGACAAGGTCTCGCTGGCCTTGAGCTCACTTTTGTAACCCAAGCTGGTCTTGCACTCACATCAATCCTCCTGCCTCAGCCTCCCAAGTGCTAGGATTACAGGCGTGCGCCACCACACCTGGCTTTCCCTCCACTATTGAGATTTTTTCTTTTATTTAGTACAGGGTCTCACTATGTAGATCAGACTAGTAGTGATTCTCCTGTTTTCAGCCTCCCAAGCACTGGGATTACGCCCAGTCTCAGTCACCATGTCACGGCGCCCCAGGGGCAGGGCCAGCAAGGCAAGCTGGGGATGGAACTTGCTACCCTCTGCCTAAGCAGGTGCTTTAGTCTGCTGAGCTATCTGGCCGGCCTTGCCATTATTGTGATTCTATTGGGCAAAGTTTTTCTTTGGAAGCCACAGAACTAGAGGGAACTGTGTACCCCCCGTATCCAGTACCCCCATCAGAAAGGAAATTTTGTGAGAACAAGGATTACTATTCCCTTTGCTCATATCTGAACCTCCATACTTAAAAGTTTTGTGGCACACAGCTGACACTGAGCAGATCCTTGCTGAATAAATGAAACTTACATGCCAAATGAAGAAACTGATGGTCTACAGAAAGCAAAAGTAACTTGCGTGACAAGGTCTTGAATCTGCAACTACAATCCAGTTCCAAGCACGAATCACAGCCCCCTTTACACTCCAAAATGTCTTTATAACAGCATCTCCTGCTTATCGCCTGATCTACACCCTTGGCTCCCAATTGCTCTTCGCTGTTAGGAGATGCTTCTTTTGGTCTTTTAAACCTCTCCCCCTTTGTCCCTGTTTTAAGGGACACACTTGCTTTGCACATATGCACAAATACACACAAAACATTATTTCCTCTTATTCACGGCTCTTGCTACCAGCTACACCCCAATCCTCAGCTTACCCCTGGCTATAGCCCCCATACTGACTCACCCATAAGCCAAGTCTAAAACTCTCAATATAGACACCCCTTTGATATTCTATGCACATGTCCTGCTGAAGGTGACACTGACATGGACTCCCCTGAGTCTCAAAGGCTCCCCCTTGAACTCCCAGAAAGGAATAGTTAAGGACATCATAGGATGATAAATGCTGATAAGATTGTGAAGTCCTCAAGTACTCAGGTTTAAGTCAGGCCTCTAGCCCACTCCTGTGTGCTAACATCTTCCTACATCCCTTGGAGAAAGCAAAGTCTATAAAGTGGGCAAGGGTAGAATAAGACCCTGGTTCTGCTCTCTGGGAGCTAGAAAGAAGTTCAAAGGAGACTCAGGAACTTTGTCTATGGCTAGGTATGGGGAACTGTTGGAAACTTACCCTTCCCTCTGCATGCCTGCCCTCCCCTTCCCTCACAGGCTCAACAGGACTGCAGAGATTGAGGAAGAAAGAGTGGCAATAAAAGATGTGGACAGCCCTGTAGGCAAGGGGAGGAGGACAGAGACAGATGTATAATAGAGAAGGAGGGTTCTTGATAATCACATGCCTATCTCAACAGCTAGTCAGTTACCAACCATATTCAGGTGGACAACACAGGAAGACATTAGCAGCATCCCTACCCTAGGCAGTGCCAGCTCATGTTAAGACAGGCAAAACACAGTAGTTCTGAGAACAAGAAAAAAGAGTAAGTGAGCAGAAGGCAACTCTGGGGGTGGGGAAGGAACTGAGGAGCCAGGGGGGTTGAGAAAGAACAGCCGAAAAATTAAATATGCGCAGCCTCCTGCTAACTGCAAACAGCAGCATGCATCCTGGTTTCCATTCCATTCTCAAATGTGAACTGGGTGAGAGTGCCTACTGCCTAGGCAGCTGTGAGGATAAATGAGAAGATGTGTGTCAAGTCTTCAGGTTGTCTGGTATGTAATGTTCATTCAGTGCAAGATTGTGGTCCAGTATCCTCATTGGCTAATGAGCATCACTGATCATCAGTTTGTGTTTGTATGAGTGTGAGCAATTCTGTCCTTACATTAGTTCTTGATTTAACTACCAAAGGCTGCCATCTGGGTGGAAACCCCTTAGCACATTTCAGGTTTATTTAGATACTGTTGTGACTGACCATAGTCAAATGAGTAAACATCAACATATTATTCACTTTATGCACTCTGTTTAAAGAGTACCATGTTTCTTTTTGTTTTGTTTTGTTTTGTTTTGTTTTTTGTCTTTTTGAGACAGGGTCTCGTTGTGCAGTTGAGGCTGGCCTTGAGCTCACTTTTGTAGCCCAGGCTGGTCTCGAACTCGCACCGATCCTCCTGCCTCAGCCTCCCGAGTGCTGGGATTACAGGCGTGCGCCACCACGCCCGGCTAAAGAGTACCATGTTGATGACATAAAATCCCTGAACAGTCATAAAGAGAGTGGCCATCAGTTAAATGAGAATCCATTCATTAACAAATAGCTTGTTAGCCCCGTGTGGTGGCTCACGCCTCTAATCCCAGCACTCAGGAGGCTGAGGCAGAAAGATTGGTGCGAGTCTGAGACCAGCCTGGGCTACAAAAGTGAGCTCAAGGCCAGCCTGGACTGCATAGTGAAACCCTGTCTCAAAAAGACAAAAAAAAAAAAAAAAAAAAAAAATAGCTTGTCACTCAGAGGAGGGCAGGACCCTGACCCCTCATCCTCTGGTCCTCTCTGGACTTGTTGAAAGCATTTCTTCTGCACAGTGACTGAATTAGATTGGCCAAAGCCTTTGGGCTCTTCAGAGAGCCTGAGAGGCCCAGCCTAGAAGCCCTCAGTATCAGCCTGTCAACTGTCCTCCTCTCTCTCTACACAGACAAGCATGGCTCTCGAGGCCAGATCCACTTTACTTTCCTCCATCTTCACCTCTCACCCACGGGCCACAGAAAACCTCATCTCTCATCACTGTTCCCAAGCCCTAGTGTAAACCAGGGCAGATTTCAACATTCATAAGAATTCAGAAAAGCAATAAAAGCCAGAAAATAGATAGGTTAAGTGTCAGAGAGGGAGTTCTGAATTAGGAGCTTTGTTTCCAGGGGTCATAGCGTGCCTAGTGTGCCTGCAGTCCAGGTGTGAATGGGGACAAGCAGCAGAAAGCCTGGTTTCTGCCTTCAAAGAGTCCACTTGACCTCATCTCCATCTCTGAATTTGTGATTTCCCCAGAAAGACCTTTCAGTTCCCCCGACAAGGTAGTGACTTTCAATCTTCTCCTCCATGGATCTCTCTCCAGAGCAGGCCACCTCTTCAGGGAGGTCCCACTCTTGCCCTATAGCCTCTCTTGACCTCAGGGCTGAAGGAGGAGATGCAATGTCAGTGTGAGTAATTGGTGAACAAAGCTATGGGGGGGGCTATCTCATTCATGGAAAGCTAGGCTTGATTATCCTCCAGCTACCCACATCAAAGTCCTGGGAATGGCATCCCCACTGTGGATTCTGGAAGCTACAGCTCTTTAGTGGCCTGGCTCCATCCCCCCACTCCTCACCTCCAGGATCCCAGAACACCTGAACTATACTGTGATAGCGACACTCAAAATATTTAACAACAGTATAGTTCAGGTGCCATCCACCAGAACAGAGCCCTGCCAGGGAGGTCAAAGAGTGGACGGGAGTATTCACAAGGACTCAGGACAGAGTGGCCTGAGAATCTTTCAGTGTGTTATGACTTGTACTATTGCAATATTTAGGGTCCCAATACAACAAGCTCTGTTCAAGATGAAGGAGACCTATGATCAGGAAGACCTAATGGCAACTAAATGAGAAAGATCCTAGAAGATGGGGCCAGTGAGATAGCTCAGTGGTCAAGGCACCTGCTTAGGCAAGCTTAGGCAACTGCAGGGACCACAGTTTGATCCCCAGCACCACATGTTGTGCCAGTCCCAACCCCAGGGCAGGCTGAGCCAGCCATAACAGAAAGGAAAGGAAGGAAGGAAGGAAGAAAGAAAGAAAGAAAGAAAGAAAGAAAAAGATTTAAAATAAAATAAATCTTAATACACTGCATGTTGTAATGGACTTACCTAATGCACTTGTGTAAAATAAAAATAAAAAATTGTAAAAAGAAAGATCCTATGGGCTAGGTGGGATGGCTCAGTGGTCTAAAGCGCCTGCTTAGGAAAGCTTGGGCAGCTGCAGGGACCTCGGTTGATCCCCGGCACCACATGCTGCGCCAGCCCTGCCCTCAGGGCAGGCTGAGCCGACCATGAAAATAAATAAATAAACAAACAAAAGTTCTGAAACAAGAAAAAAGAAAGATCCTAGAAGAGACATAGAGAGACTCTTTGTCTCCCCTCCTAGAATGCACACACACACACACAGGCACGCCAGTGTGAGCACGGCCTATGGGCCTTATCTCCAGGAGGCCTGTGGCCCTTCTGGGTTTATCCAGAGGAGCAGCCAGAAAGAGGCTGGTGTCTTGCAGTCAACAGAGAGAAGCGGGAGGAAAGCAGGGCTGCCAGCCTCCCAGGTTCTGCAGCTTCTGATACTGTCCAGACTCATTAAACCTGCCTAGCCAGCACTGTCACCCAGGCCGACAGACTGCCAGCCAGCATCCTGCCCCTGGGGCACAGAGCTACCCTCCCCCCACTCCTGTGGATCTTTCCACTGTTACACACTAGCTGCACAGGGGAATGACTGGCACCTTACCCACTGCTGGGGGAACACAGTGAAAAAGGCGGAAGCCAGAAGGTGGGCTGTGGGATCAGGTTTGGGGCTGGAAGAAGGTAGAAAACCAAGGGTCTCCATATTTGAGCCTTGCATGAGGCAGCTGAGGGACTTCACAGCCACAGCAAATGCTTTGAAGAGCAAAACTTAACTTGGAAGTCACTCTCCACATCTCCGGTGACCTCATCTACCAGACCCTCTTCCCAAGCACCTGTACCCTCTGTTAGGCATTATATGCTTGTCATGTGTCATCCTACTGTCACCTCTGGCCAAAACCAGGGTGGCTGTGAGCTAGGTCTGGCAATATATTTGGGATGAAGTCAGAGAGAAAAACAAAGTTAATAGCCACTATTTTAAATGAACTTCTAGGGCTGCAGAGATAGCTTGACAGCACAGTACCTGCCTGGAAAGCACAAAGTCTTGAGTTTAATTCCAAGCACCAATAAATAAATAAACAAACAAACAAATAAATGAACCTCTACTTTGCAATTAGCATTATTGGGCCAAGAGTTTTTTTTTTTTTCTTTTTTTTGAGACAGGGTCTCATTATGCAGTTCAGGCTGGCCTTGAGCTCACTTTTGTAGCCCAGGCTGGTCTCGAACTCACACTGATCCTCCTGCCTCAGCCTCCCAAGTGCTGGGATTACAGGCATGAGCCACCACGCCCGGCAAGGGCCAAGAGTTTTTGTTATCCAAAAGCTTTACAGTATCTCTGCAAAATGAGCACTATCATTAAACCCTAGGTACATGTGAGAATTTAGACTCAGAAACATTAAGTAATCTGCCCAAGATTACCCAGCTAGCAAGGAAGCAAAGGAATTCAAAGCCAGTGTCAACATGCTACCCACTTGTCCAGAATTGTGTTGTGAAAAACGTCCTTGAATGAAATTAGCATCTCTGTGCCCGTGGTCTCCTCTTCCATGTCTTCCCAATGACAGCCCAGCTCTGCCCATATCTGACAGTGTGTCATGTCAGATCAGAAGGCAGAGAAGAGTCTCAAGATTGATCTGGGATGGGGTGGATGGGGGGTAGCCTGAGCCACCCACATTGGAGGGAGGGGTGAGCCCCACTCCACCTATCTCCTAGCTGCTTTGCCTGCAACTGCAAATCTCTCAGAGGACCATTCCTTAGTCGCAAGGACCACTGATGTATATTTCTCCATAGTGATGATGAATAGAATGGTGATTATGATTATAAGGACAATGAAATAAGAGAATCTTAGGGCACTGATAAGTGACTGGTGTGTGGCAAGCATTCAAGAAATAGTGGTCAGGTCTAACTGAATTGATACTTACCATGTTGCATTGGTGTTGTCCCAATTGAGGCAGCACTGAGCAAAGCAGCCTGGTCCAGTAGGCTTGGGCTTGAAAGTTTCCTCTCCAGAGAGGGTAGGGACTGGAACAGAGTGGTGCCAAAGAATCCTGCAACAAGAGTATACAAGGCTGAAGTGCCACGCTACCTGCCAGCTGTGGCTTCTAGGACTTTGAAGAAACTCCTATACTTCCCAGAGCTTGTACTAAAGAAGAACATCTCACACTCTCAATTCATGGGCCCCTTTTTCTAAGTTAAGCTACAGAAACCAAACCAGAGTCAGTGTTGCTGAGATAAACCTTCCCTTGGGACTTGGAGAAGCAGTGCAGGTCTTGCTGGACTGAGAAAGGGAGTTCTGGTCAACTTCTTTGCATAGCACCTGGCATGCAAAGGGCCCCACAAATGTTTGCTACAATGAATGCTCACCTGGAGAATCTGATGATCTGGAAGGAGAGTTTGGGAATGCTGTTATGCCTGGGGGGCTCAGCCCTGAGACGTTCCGGGATGGGGACACAGTAGTACCAAAGAACCCTGTAAAAGGAGTCCAGGCTAAAACTGTCTCCTATGGGCTAGGGATGTCCAGTAGGCACTGTTCTCCAATGGGATGGGTACTCACCAAAAGGTCCCAGACGCCCAGCAATCTCTGCCAGGCTGGCCCGCAGGCTGGGAAGGAGGGGCAGTGTTCGATGCCCCAGTGTCGGGGCTGCACCTGCTCTCAATGCCACATCAAACTTCAGCTCCAGCTCACTATGATGGGGCCTAGGAACACTGGATGATGGTGCTGTTGTGGTCAGAGCAGTGGCCCAGGTCACAGTGGCCATCCTGGGCTGATAGGGAGTAGTTGGATGGTGGGTGGACCCAGAGAGGGGGGATGTGTACTCAGGAGACAGGGAGGAGACCCAAGGTGCAGAACTGCCTTCAGCAGAGCCCCACTCTGGGGGAGAGTTCCCAGGGGGACCCACCAGCAGTTCCCAAAGGGGGTCAGTCTTCAGCCCACTGGTCACCTCTTCCCTTGGCTCCTGGGCTGGATGAGGAGAAAGAGCCTGGGTCTCTGTGGCAGGGTTTCCCCAGACAGCGGCAGGTCTCCGAAGATGAAATTTGAAGTTTAGACCCAGGTTGAGTGACAGCATGGAGGCCTCACTCTCAGGTGGTGGAGTCATAGTGGTTAGGGTGCCTGGGACAGAGGCAGGCTGGGGACCCACAGGAACAGCAAGCAGGACCCAGCAGAGCAGCTCCAGCCCCAGGCAGCAGCACCCTGCCATGGCTGTACCTGACCTCAGCAGCCAAGTGGGCAGAGGGCTCCCTTCGTCAGCACCTTTTGAGCTTTGAGGTCCTGGAAGGAGGAGAGCCTCATGAGCCCTGCTGCCACCACCCTTGTCCCTCTCCCAGGATCATATGACCCAGGTGGAGGCTTCTGGTCACAGAGAAGCAGGTGGTGGAGGCAGAATGCAAAATCTGCCCAAAGAGAGAGACAGGATGGCTTCTCTCGCTAGCTGCTGCCTGTACCTTTAGGTCCAGCACAAATCTCTCCCCTGCATTTCCCCCAGTGCCACCCCACCCCTGCACCAGGGAGACTGGAGTCTACTGCAACCACAGCCAGAAAACTGGTACCCTTACCCATTGCAGAGAGGTCAGATTTGGACTCCCACATGTAGATTCTCTTCTTCCCTCTCACCCCCAACTCCCCCTTCAAACACCCTGGAAGCCTATGGTGTCAAGCACCCCTCGGGGATGCAGCTATGACCAAGCAAACCCTCCTGGATGGTTCCAGATCCCCCACTTCTGGCTCCATCTGAGATCCTTCTGAGATCCCACCAGAAGGCCCCCCAGAGAGGCAAAGCACAGCCAGAGAGATCTGCAGAGCCAGGGACTGCCAGGCTGTGCCCTGAGCAGCAAGGTCTCTCACTGCTCAAGCCCTCCTCATTCTTGGGGTTAGGTCTGCTCCCCTCCCCAGGACCCTACAAGTATTTGGAGGACACTGAGCAGTTTCTGTTTTCCAGGGGCAGAAGGCCAGCCAGGCAAGATGGGCCAGGGGTAGCCGCAGTGACTCTCTCACTCTCCCCACCCTCCCTGCACACACATCTGGTGGGGGGAAGGGAGGGTGAGCCAGGGACACACGTGCACCCAGTACCCTGACATCACATACACAGCCACACCTAGCACCCTGACACACCCACTCATCCATCACATACCCCTGCACACATGCACACACACATACACTCCATCCGGCTGAGCCCCTCCCTTCTACACAGGTTCAGACCCAAGCTGTAGGAGCTTCCCCTTACTGTCTCTCTGTCCTTCTCCGTCTTTCTGTCTCTGTCTGTTTTTCATCATATGCATTCAAAGAGGCACCCTCAGCATACATGCACACTGTAAGACACACATCACACACCATCCCCCCACACTCCTACACGCCCACCCTAGCAGGCACACTCGCACTCTCATGCACACACACACACACACACACACACACACACACACGTACTCCTTCAGTCTAGACCAGCCGACCTGCTCTTCTCGCTCCCTCCCTCCAGCGAGGCCAAGTCCCCGAGAAGGGGTGTCACGGTGGCCACCCTCCAGCTGGACAGCGCTCCACGGTCTCACTGGTCCTCTCAGTTGCGCCGGTGCCGGGACCGGAGATCCGGACCTCTCTCCCTGCGGTCCCTCAGCTCGTCCCGGAGGCCGTAGCCTCGCGGACCCGCTGCGCCCCGTCTGCCCCTACTCGGCCGCGGCGCTCGCAGGCGGGAGGCCCGATCGGCCCGACCCGCTCGGCTCCGCTGCACTCCACGCTCCCTCCCCACGACGCCGCCTCCTGGCCCCGCGCCAGCGCCAGGCTCCTCGGCAGCCGCGCTCTCACGGCCTCCTCCAGCTCCTGCCCGCCTCCCTCGGTCTCGCTCTCCCACCCAACCCACCGCCCACGATCCGCCCCCACCGGAGCGGGCACGCACAGCAGCGCACAGCGGCGGCCGCTGCGGTGCCCTGCTCCACGCGCGCTCATTCACCCGGCGCTGCCAATCAGCCGCGGCGAGCTCGGGCGCCTCATTCTCGGTCCGCCGCGGGCAATCACAGACTCCTGGCCGCCCAGCGCGCACGTCCCATAGGCAACGCCAACGCCAGGGAACGCACACGCGGGCCAGGGCGACGCGCATGCACACACACGTGCACACACAGCAGCCTGCCTGGATAGTGCCCAGGTCATGAAAGCTGCTCGGTTAAACTCTTACTGTGAGTGGTATAACTTTAGCTTGTGAGTCTTCACTACAGCCCCGGGAAGGTTTCCATTTTCCAGATAAGTAAATTCAGATCCAGAAAATGGCCCAACAAGACACAGCTAGACAGGGACTTGAACTCAGTCTCCGTGCCCTCTCCACCACCTGGTGGTTTGCTAACAGTTGTACTGCTGCAGGTGAGCACCTGCAACACTTCACGGTACAACTGCCAAGTGTCGTCCCTGCAATAACGTTTCTTTTGACAAAGACATCTTTGAAAAATCAGAGATTTAGAAATGTCTGCTGCATGGTCTAAGCGCCTGCTTAGGCAAGCTTAGGCAACCACAAGGACTGCGGTTTGGTCCCCGGCACCACATGCTGCCCCTGCCCCATCCCCAAGGCAGGCTGAGCCAGTCATAATAAGAAAGAAATAGGGCTTGATGGCTCACACTTGTAATCCCAGCACTCAGGAGGGTGAGGCAGGAGAATCACTATGAATTCAAGGCCAGCATAGGGAGGCCCAGTTTTGTTTTGTTTTGTTTTTAAAGGCATAGGATGGGGCCCAGCAGGATGGCTCAGTGGTCTAAAGCTCCTGCTTAGGAAAGCTTAGGTGGCCGCAGGGACTGCAGTTCGATCCCCAGCACCACATGCTGTGCCAGCCCTGCCCTCAGGGCAGGCTGAGCCGGCCATAAAAATAAATAAACAAACAAACAAAAGTTCTGAAACAAGAAAATAAATTTTGAAAAGGCATAGGAGAACATAAAATACTTGAGGTTCCCTACACCAAAGTTTTTTCCCTCAGAATCAAGACATCCATCCTATTGTATATAGAGCACTATGCTACATGCTAAGTTTCTTCTCTTATTCTGAATTACAAGCCAGAGGGAGAAAAATTACTACTCTGTGTCACATTCCTGGATGTGCCTCTAAACCTCCTTCCCTATACCTACTTCTGCTCTGTAAGGCGATACAAGTGGGGAATGGGGGTGGTGTGCTTAAAGAATTACCTAGGCAGTGCTCGGCTCCTGGGGATCTGAGGCAGGAGGACACAGAGTTCAAAGCCAGTACTTGAGGGCCAATAGTATAGCTCAGCGGATTTAGCACTTGCTTACAGGAAACACAGGGGCCAGGGTTCGGTTCCTGGCTCCACCTGCCACTGGCCTGCTCTAGAGCGCATTGAACCAGCGATGGAGTCTGGGCATGGTGGCACCCTTCTGTAATCCCAGCACTTGGGAGGTACAAACAGGAGGATCACTATGACTCAGTAGTGAGACCCTAAAAAAAAAAGACAGAAGTGGATACAAAGCCAGTACTTGAGCATGAAAGTGAGGCCCCATTTCAAGAAAAAACAAAACAACAACAATTAAAAAAATTATCTAGGGCAGGAAGCCGGGCGCGGTGGCTCACGCCTGTAATCCCAGCACTTGGGAGGCTGAAGCAGGAGGATTGGTGCGAGTTCGAGACCAGCTTGGGCTACAAAAGTGAGCTCAAGGCTAGCCTCAACTGCATAGTGAGACCCTGTCTCAAAAAGGCAAAAAAAAAAAAAATTATCTAGGGCAGATTCTAGTCAGTGGGCAGATATCACACTCTAACCCCCCAGATGCTCATTAGCCACTTGATAAGTAAATAAATGGCCCTAGGGCCCCTGTGGGCAATGGGTTGTCTTTCAGAGAGGTATTTGGGGCTCACTTCCTGATTGCAGAACCCCTTCTACCCCATTGACATAAGAAGAAATCAGCAGGGTACCAGGAGCCAGGAGATAGCTCAGTAGAATAAGCACTTGTCTGGCAAGCACAGGGTCCTGAGTTCAATCCCCAGTTCTGGGGGGAAAAAAAGGAGAAATCAGGGTACAAAACAAAACACTGCCTAGGACGTTGCCTAACTGTACCATTGGACATTGGTATCAGGCTCCCCTCACTGCTCACAGTTCATTAGGGGCTGCCTCAAGACAGCATATGGGGGCTTTGTTTGTTTTATATACTTAATGAGAGCCATCCCACTGGAGATATTTTCTTTGAATCCTTCTCACAGAAAGTTTCATTTCCTGCTATTCATGTTCACCTAAAGACTTCTAAATGAAAAAACTGAAATAAACATTTCTCAGTACATTAAAATAGGAATCCTCCATGACCAAGTAGGAATATCCTAGAAATTGTATTTTGAAAAAGATATTGAAATGGGAAGTTAGGGTTCTGGGTTAAGATGGTAACTGAATGTATTATCTAATTCTACTCTCTCTCAAAACCCCATTAAAACTTCAGTAGAAATCAAGAGTTAAACCTGTAAGGAGCCCAAACCCCACCGCTGGGAGCTGAGCCTGCGC